>VZTI01004009.1:993382-1075704 GCA_013397865.1 Struthidea cinerea | reverse complement strand
AGGAAGAAAAAATAAAATAAAAAAAAAGAAGAAAAATCTTTTGCTATGATTACTACCTCATAGGCTAAGAAATCCTGGGTTTGCTATTAGACTGTAGTTTTATGTTTTAAGCAAAAGAAAAATACAGGAGTTTTCTGGATCTGTGAAAAGCTCATCTTTTAAAATAAAGTAAGTTCTAGTCCTTGACTGTTTCGGAAAAAAATAAAATCTATAAAAGTTGAACAAATATTTTGATTAAGAAAAGTCACAGTCAAACATGATGAGGTTTAGGAAGGTCAGCACTAGTTTTGTCTGCTATCAATGCCTAATTAAGCTTGGGAGCTGCTTTTCTACCATTTTCCCTGAAGCTGTCATGCATGTGTCCCCTTTATTACCAAATGCACAGGTCTGGTAGGAAATAGTGACTTGCACCTGATTTTTTTCCAGTAAGGCTAAAGATCTCAGTTATAGAAAAAGACAGGGAATACCGTATAACAGAAATCAGGACCTAAAGATATTATTCTTCCACAGACCCTATTTGATCTTAAAATCAATTTATTAGACTAACGGGGTTTAGTAGGGAGAAAAGGAAGACCATTCAGGCCCATGTGTTTTCCCCACATCAGTTTTCATGTCTGAATCAAAAGCTATAAAATTGATATTAAATATAGATTGGAGAAATTGTCCTGCTTTAAATGAGGTACTTCCTTATATTGTGCATAAGCAAGGTGTAAAACTCTTTCTTGCAAGATGCTGTGAATGTTAAATATTTGCAAGTGTTCAAGTAGCAACTTGAGAAAGATGTGTGCTGGTAGAGGAAATGTGGCCATTAGGCTCAGAAACAACTTTTACTTTATAAATATCTTGAACAATTAGTTTTTCACAGCCACAAGTTACCAAAGTCTGAAAGGGGAGTCAAAGGACACACTACTACACATTTTGTCCAATTTTTATGCACCTTCCTGCTGTAGCCTCATAGCCCAGCTGGTTTGGTGCTATAAGTTGGTTTCAAGCATAGCTACAAAAAAAAAATATGCAAAAAGTTTCTTTTGTTCTCTGATCAGATGACTGTCGTCCAGGTTGTTGTAGCTGTAGCAGCTGAACTACCCAGCTTCCAGGTGTCTGCTGCATGCCCTGTGGTTTTAATCCTGATTTATACATGGTGTTGTCCAGCTTGTTTTAGCTTAATTATTGCATAGCTTTGTTCAGCTACGTAGTTGTTCTGCTTGTAAAGATATCATGACAATAAAATGTACCAAACCTAAGTAACCATGGTATAACTAAAGCTGGTGAAATGGGGAAGCATGAAAAAATAACTCTGAGCAAACCCAAGGAACGAACCTTCAAAACTGTTTTCCTCTTAACAAAAACTCAGGTCACTGACAACTTCCTACAACAATCCACTGGAAGGGTGAGAGCCTGAAGGGCGAATACTTTGTATTACTAATGATCGTTAATAGAATTAAGAAATATGGAATGGAAATGCTTGTAACTGGACTAAGAATTTGCTGTATTTAGTTAGACTATTACAGCATTAGACCAGCAGTAAAGTTCAGTCATGGATCTTCACATAAGTTGTGGTCTCTTGTTACTCATCATGAACTTCTGTGCATAATACTAAGCATGTACCACTGGCCAGTGTTGGAGACATTCCCGGGATCCATGGACCTGGGCTCTCACTCAGTAGGACCTTTAGTGAGAAGAGGCTTTGCAAAAAATTATCTCAATGAAGTACCCAAACTATTCTCCTAGTACCATTCTGAAGTTTTCTCATCTTGGGCAGCAGCAGTCTGCATGCATTGTAATGCTCCTGCTATTATAATTGGAGTTTCTGGAGTGTTTCAGAAATCTTAGAGGATGGTCATTAAGACTGGTAATAGAAAACAGATATCTTTTCAACAAACAGACCAAGGGATGCAATTTAAGTTCTCACCCACGCTGTACTCTCATCCAAGACTCCAGCTGTATAAAAACAAGAGTTAAATTCAGTACTACGTAAACATCACACAAAAGTGAGCTGCAAAGCCGTATCCTTTCCCTCTTTTACTTCTCCCAGAGAATTACCTGTTAATTTACCGATGAACCACAACAACCCAGCCCTTATTTAGGGAAGTGGAATGCATTCAGGAGCTAAAAAATACCTGCCTTTGAAATTCACCAGATGACTTCTGGCCAGTGAAGAAGGGGCTATGTTGTCCAAGAAAATTTTAGGTCAGATATTCCTTTTCTCCTTCTCCCCACAGATTCCTGTCTAGAAATAGCACAAGCACAGTTACATCACAACAGGAACAGTCTTTCTTCTCTAAAAAAGACGGACATCCATAACAATGATAAAAAAGCACAAAAAATATTAGTCTTAGCATTGTGCCAGCAGCTTTTAAATATGAAGAACTAGTTAGAGGTGAAACCATTTAAATTACACAATTACTGCAAGAAACCATAATTTAAAGATAAGTTCATTCTTCTGTTATTGTTGGGCCAATTCCTGAGTCTGTGTAAATACTGATAAATCCCATTGAAATAAGTCTCAGTCCAAGGCACCAACCACCTTGATACAAATAACTTCTGGGATACAAATTTTTTAAGGGATGTTCAGCATTCCTAGGAGCATGATTTATAGAACTCCTCTGATCAAAAGAAAAGTCACATCCCTATGGCTTTATGTTTTCTTTCAGCCATACCGATTTCCAAAAAAAGTAGAAAGCCTTCTGCAGGAACACTACAAATGGACTTATGTCGCATCAATATTAAGTAACACTCAATTTATAAACTCCTAGAGTGTTCCTTGGCAAACAGCTTTGTTCATTTGAATTACTGCAAAATATCGAATATCTGAGAATATGCTCTTGATGATCACAGCCATTCATTACAGAATGAAAAGCTGAATTTCCAATGTCAAGGACATAGGTTGAGAATTTTTACAGGTGGGATAACAGGTAGAAAAAGAATTGCAAAAAAAGTACATTTGTGAGATGCAAATGCCATATAAAGTACTGAATCTCAGAAATTAAAGTGGAAATTAAATATTTTCTTCTGTTTATGTCAAAAGTCATTAAACAGATTAAATTAAAATGCATGAAATTTCTGGGAGAAAAGACATCACCATTTTATAAACCAGAAACACAATGAGTGATATAAACAGTCCTTGATAACACTCTAACACTCCTCACTCTCCCTCTCTGGTAAGGACATGTTTTGAGATAAAGACATGTTTTAAAAAAAACATCTATGACAAAAAAATTAGCTATGACGGATCATAGAGGATTTGCACCAACTCACCACCACCTCCCCTGAACTTACTGATGATATTAATTACAATTTATCCTTTAGCTATGATTGTAACAGAATATGTGCTAAGTAGCTGTTAGCTTAAGGAGCAACTAAGTGAGCCTGGAAACGTGTTTTCATTAACACTGCTTGCTTTCTGATGTTGCAAACTAGGGTGAAGCATTGGTAGCAGAGAAGCTGTGAGAAAGACTAAATGAATGATGTACCTGATACAGTGCCAGTGGATAAGGAACAAGTGTCTTCCTCTAACACAGCGGGCCTCCTCACTGTCAGAGGAAATCAGTATATTAAGTCTTCAGCATGAGAATAAAACTTATTTTGATTTTCCAGGAGATGTGACGATTGAAACCAGAAAGTTTAGCTCAGAACAAATATTTATCCTGACTGAAATCCCATTTGGATAAATATATTCTCATGGTAAGACAGGCATTCCTACTATATCATATTCCATGCCATATTTGCCAGAGGCAGTCTTTTCTTCATCCCTCATCTATAAATAACTGCTTCACTTTTTTTTATTACTTAAAATATTGTTTCACTTTGCTTAAACAGGGGGATATGATTATCATAACATTGTTACTGTTATTTTAAGCAAGACAATAGCATTAATGTAATCACAAAGATGACAAATCAAGTGCAGAAAATGTCAGAGCAAAGGCTGAAAGCTTTAACCATCCTCCAGGTATTTATTTGTATCCCCAGGAGACCCTAGCATACTGTAAAACAATGTGGAATATCTTATGTTGTGTAACAAATCTATATATGGAACATATATTCTTCCTTAGTGTGTTTGCTTTATAGATTTGTGCGATCTAGAAAGCATGCTATGCTTAAGAAAAATTTTAGATTAGCATAATATGGGAAGAATAGTTTAAATTTCAGAAGAGAAACATCTTATGCTTGAAGCTTTTATTCTAAAAAAAAAAAAAAAAAAAAAAGTGAGTAAGATTTCTTATGTGAATGGGTTCCTAACTTGGAATGGAGAAAAAATGAAGTTGTAGACTGGTGCTGAACAGCTGCATAAGAAGGAGATATGCAGTAAAATTGCACAAACTATGAAGAAAAAAAGATAGTTGATATCAAAATCCACAGCAGTGTGAATTATAGATCAAGTGCCACGCAGTCTACTGGGCTGTGGAAGAGTAAACCCGAAAACTTCAGTGCTTTGTTGTAAAATTGTTGGCAGAAAGCATAAATTCATTTTGTAACAAAGGTAGACTCAGAAGTGTTAAGAATTTCATATAACATGTAGATAATGCAAATATTCAACTTCCCAGTGTCTGGGAAGGTACTTACAGGAAAAGGCAGCAAATTTAATTATTCCTGGGATCAGTACAGCTCATCTCAGTGGAAGAAAAACCTCAACAACAAAAGACACACAACGTTTTTTGTACGGATCATTGTGATGATTTATTAGAAAATGTACTTCCCCTTTGGGAAAAAAACACAAACCACAGAAGAAAAATCTGGACAAGTTTAAAAAGATGAGTAGAAAAATGAAAGGTAAAAAAATGTGGCATGAAATTATGTATAGGAAATGTAACAGGAAAACCTGTAGTGAAAAATTATTCCTTTAATTACTTGAGTTTTAAAATCAAAGCCAAAGACCTACTGAATGTGAGGGGATGATATGACAGGGCCTGTGGAGAGGTCTGATGATTAGGCATAATTTTTTTCAGTCAGTTGCAATCAGATAGCTATCAAAGTAAAGATAATTAAGAAAAAATTAGGAGTCCATTTTGTAATAGAGAGGAAGTTTCTCGGTAGAAAAGATGCTTTCAATTCACCTAGACCTGATTTAATTTCATCCTAGGCGCTGGTCGATGATATCTGATTTCTGTCCACGACAGCGTAACAGACTTCAGAGAAGAAAAAAATAGTTGAGTAAGGTTTTTAAATCCATCTCAGATGGTATTCTCATATGCAAACCAGGGAAAAAATCCACAGATTAAATTATTATAGAGTGGTTACAGGTTTGTTAATGTTCAGAAAGTCTCCACTGAGGGAGCAGCTATTTCTGACTCAGTCTGAATGAATGGAGCAGTCTAGAAAAACCATGTGGAAGTCTGTCCTAAGTCTGGTTCATATTTTCATGTGTAGCCTGGGGATGAGAGAAGAGAATGGTTTATTAAATGTGCAAGTGAGATCAAGCAGGAAGTGGACTCAAGCATATTTGAAGTGAAAATGAAACTTAAGCTTCTGGGGATATGATACAAAGAGGTAGAATTCTGCTGTGCAGAGTGAAACCCATGGTGCTACCTATAGGTGGGAGAAATCCGCTTCACACAGAAAACAAAAAACAAAAAACATCTGGTCTGGTACAGGGATCTAAAGGTTGTTGGTGCCCCATTTAGCAGTGGGAAGGCAAGAGCTAGAGCACCCTGTTCAGAGCCTGGTACTGCTGCTGCAGGAGGAGCTAGACCACAGTAAAGATAATCTATAACAGAAAACAGATTGAATAAAAGACTGGGAAACACTGAAGGCAGTTGGGAAAAAGAGAACGAGAAACCTTTCAAAACTGAGGGAATGATTGGTTCATACGATGAACAGGGAGAGAAGTAATGGATTGTAGGTTTAGTGGGGAAGATTTTAGCAATTCTGTAGGACTTTTTTTTTTTTTGTGTCTAGAAAAATTCTTACATCACTGGAACAAGTTAGAGACCAGCTGACAAGATGTGCACAATGGTAAGTGATCCTGTTCTGGACCATGGGATGTGCTAAATGACCTCTTGAGTCTTCTCTTCCAGTCCTATGATGACTGCTGCAATGGTGTGACCATGAAATTCAGGTAATTGCAAGTTCTGTACCATGTGGTTGGTTCTAATACTTGGAATCTTTAAAGCAACCCTGAGATATATGATAAATAGAAATACTATCTTGGAAGAAGCTTGGTTCAACATAGTCTTGATTTCCACAGACTATTAGCCTGTCTACTAATATATTCTGTGTTACTTAGACTTTAAAAATATTTCACCAGGTGGTGCTGTTACACATAACCTTCCAAGCCTTACCCTACCCCCCTGGGCACGTGGCAGTCTTGTGAAAGCATCTGAGGGTTCTGCAGAGGTGTTTCTAGAGGCAGAATTACTTTTAGTCTTTGACATAGCTGAAAGAGTTGTGGAAAGAGAGATTGTCTAAAAGGCTGCTTGGCAGGCCTAATTTTGGATTGTGTAAAGGATGTGATAAATTCTGAATGTGTACATAAATGTCTGTGTGTATGTTTATTTTATGAATATATTTCCTTTACTGATCCATCCATCCCTCAGAGTCCTGGATATGACAGCAGAAGGATCATACAGCCTCTGAGCAGAACGCTGCCATCCATGAGTGGTGCATATACAGCTGTAGTATCTAAACACGTGGTCTGCGAATGTACTAGGAGAAGCACAATTAAGATTAATTCATTTAGGGACTATTTTTATTATACAGCACAACAACACGAGTGTTCTGTGTTACATGGACAGCAAAGATAAACCTTATATTTATTTAAATTAAACCAAACAAGCTTTGGGAGGCTGTATAATTCTGCTTTCTAAATACAGAAAATGTTTATATTGTCCTCTTAATGTTCTCTTTTATAAAATGAGGACATTACAATATATTAATTAAAAATATAGGATACATACAAACTTTCACTAAAACTATGAAAAACATAAATCATAGAATCTATAAATCTAATTTAGAAGCAACTTTGATGGTCATCTAATCCAAACAGGTTCCTGGTCAAAGCACAATCAGCTGGATCAGGTTTCCCAGGGTCTTGTCCAGGTGAATGGGTGGAAATTCCACAATCTCTCTAGGCGGTTTGTTCAAGTCCTTAACAGACTCATATGAAATTGCCTTCCTTTAATCTAATCAGAATCTTCTGTGCTGTGGCTTAGATCCCTTACCCCTATGCAATGCGTTCTGCGTTTTTGAGAGGAGCCTGGCTCCATTCTCTCTATGCCATTCTATTAAGAACTTTAAAAAAGAAGTAAGAAACTCTCTTGACTTCTCATCCTAAGACTAAAAGAAACTGTTCTCTCAGTCTCTCTCTCATGCGTTCCAGCCCTAATCAGCCCCACTGGACTCACTCTGGTATGCCAACATTTTTAAGATGCAGTTTGTGCTGCTGCGGTTGCTGCTTGTCCCATCCTCATCTGTCTCTGAAAATAATCTGCCACAACTTTTTCTACATGTGCTTATCGGACAGTTCAAAACAATAAGATGTCTCCTCGTCCTTCTTTTCCCTTGAGAGTCAAAAAACCCAGTTCTCCTCAGCCTCCTCTCACATGCCATGTGCTGCAGTCCCGTAAGCATTTTGATGACTCTCCACTGGACTCACACCAGGGTAGCAATGTTCTTCTTGTACTGGGAAGCCCACAAGCAGTCCAGCTGTGAACAGCCCAGATAGGAAGTATCACCACCCTTGACGTGCTGGCTACACTCCTGCTATGTCGTTGCCCATCCTTGCTGTAGGTGCACCTAAAATAAACATTGCTGCCTCATATTTATTTTACATCCTTCTTGTACACCAGGATTTCTCACCGCTTTCCTGCAGAGCTGCTTTCTAGCCAGTTGGTACCCAGCCTGAATTGCTGTGCAGTTACTCCACATAAAATTGTGGGACCATAAATCTTTATTTGTTGAACTTCATGAGCTTCCTCTCAACTTATCTGCCCAGCTCATTGAGCACCCTCTTAATAGCAGCCCTGTCCAGTGTATTGATCCCCCCATCTTTTCTAGCTCTTATCTTACCAAATGGACTACAAGAATACTGTGTGATACTATGTCAAATGTTTTGCCAAAGTCAAGGTAAGCGTACTTTCTATTCCCTTCTCACAGAGTCCAGCATGGTATTATTAGGTGTATTAAGTGTATTATTAGGTATGTTATTATTGGTGGGCAGGATTTCCTCTTGCTAAATCTGATGGCTTTTCCCTATCACCCTCCTGTCATACATATGCCTGGCTAGGGCTTCCAGGAGGGTTTGTTTGCAGTTCTATGGACTGGTGTTAGACTGAAGGTCTGTTATTATTTGGGTTTGCCTTCCCAATCTTCCGGAAGATGGGTGTAATATTTGTTTCTTTCTGCTCATAAGGAACCTCCTTTATTTGCCATGACCTTCCAAGGATGATAAAGCATGGCCTTACAGTGACTTTGTTCAGCTCTCTCAGCAGCCTCAAGTAAAATCCATCTAATGCTGTGGATTTGCATGTGCAAAACTGGCTTGATTGCTTCCTAATTACTTGCTGAACAATGGGTAATGCTGTATTCCCAGAGACTCTGCCAGTAGGCTCAGTGACCCAGGAAGTCTGATAGCAGACATTGTTGGTGAAAACTGAGGCAGTTAAAAGGCATTGGGTACCTTGGCCCTTTGTGTTCCCTTGGACATTGATGGACATACAGAAGTTCTTATTGCAGTTCTTTCCATATTTTTTTAATTTCAACTGCAGCTGAGCTTTGGCTTTCCTAACTCCAACACTTCTTGCTTAGGTAACATCTTTATATTCCTGCTGAGTAGTCTGTGCACATCTCTGCCTCTCATGGGGTTCCTGTTGCAGTGAGCCATGATCAGCAGAACCAAGGGGACTAGGAAGTCCTCTGGTTTAAGGCTCCTACAGCTCAGAACCCCTGAAATTACAGGGAACACCCCAAAAGCTGTGATCCGTGCCTTAATATTGGCTTCCGTTCTCCCCACCTACCCCTTACCCCATTTGCTCTAATTCCTGCTCCCCGCCTTTGTAACATCCCCTGATTAACTTTCTGCTGGCTACTGTGTGTTTTCCGTGCCCGTGCTGTCGGGGCACAAAACGGCCCCCACACCACGTGGCTGGGGGATCGCTCCGTGGTTTCTACCACGCTCAGTAAACCCTTTCCCCCACAGAGACCCCTCCGCCTTTTTCCTGCCTCCTTCGCACGCTGCAGCCATCGGGGGTCGAGGCGAACCCGTCCGGGGATTCGCCCGTCCTCCCGCGCCGAGATCGGTCTCCGTCCAGCCTCCGCTCGGGCAGGCAGAGAGTGCTGGGTGCCGGGACACCGAGCTAGCCAGATCGGCACCCAGAAGCAGGTTCCTTTTGAT
Organism: Struthidea cinerea; assembly: GCA_013397865.1. Lineage (NCBI taxonomy): Eukaryota > Metazoa > Chordata > Aves > Passeriformes > Corcoracidae > Struthidea > Struthidea cinerea. Next base: position 1,066,376 of record VZTI01004009.1, on the reverse strand, counting down.
TATTGAGCTCAATCAGGGGGTCCTTTTTCCTGTTGACCTTCTGCATGTTTAGAGAATGACCTGTTGTTTTTTGAGGAGGACATCCTTGAAGAACTACCAGCTGTCCTGAGTTCCTTTGCTCTTTGGATCAATTTTCTATGGAATTTTGCTAAACAGATCTCTGAATAAACTGAATTCCAACACTTGGAAGTCCATGGTTTTGATCTTTCTATTGTTTTGCTCAGTTTTCTGAGGATTTTAAAAGCCAAGATCTCATGATTAATGCAGACAAAGCTAAAACTCAGCCTTCCCACTATCTTGCAAATTCGTTTGAAAGTAACAAGTTATACAGAGCATCTTTCAGTGTTGTATCTACATTCTAACCTCTATCTAGGATGGAAACTGTTTGGTTTTTTTTTCTTTTCCTTAATTGCTTGTTAAAAACATATTAATCTTTAAATTACAGACTGCAGATAGGTCAATAAATATTCAATCTGTTTCTCTGTACATGATTGAAATAAAAATGATAATACAATAATTTGGGTTGGAGATGACCTCAAGAGGTCATCTCCTGCAGGGTTAAAGCTGCTGACCACAGAGAAGGGTGAGCTGTGGAGTCAGACCATGTTACTGAGGGCTTTGGCCAGTCTGGTCCTGAAAATTTCCAAGGCTGGAAACAGCACACAGCTTCATTATGCAGTCAGATCCACTGCTCAGTTGTCCTCATAGATGACAACTTTTTTCTCGTATCTAGTCTAAACCTTTCTTGATTCAACTTATGCCTGCTATTTGTCCTCGTCTCATCCCCATAAGCAGCTTGCCTGCATCTTCCTGATAACTTCCTCATGGAAACCATCAGACTGCAGTTAGGTTCCCCCAAAGCTCTCTCTCTTCCAGACTGAATGAGCCCCATTCCCTCAACCTGTCCTCATATGGCATATGCTTCCTCATTTTATGCCAGCAAGTTTACCATTTCCAAGTCAGTTTGCAGCATTCTGTGACATCAGGACCAAGCTCTCAGATGTCATTCAGGAAACTTAGAACCTACTTGGAGGCTGGAAATCCCACTTTGGTAGCAGATGCCCTGGGACTCTGGCATTGCACTGATGAATATGGCAATGGCTAAAACCCCTTTGGGAACCCAAAGAGATGTATTGAATCTCTGAAATGTGAAAAAAATTAAAGAAAAAAAAAGAAGGCAAAGAAGCAGAGTACTCTACCAAAATTTTCAGAGATTAAGACCAAAAAATATTAGAGAAGGCATCGTTATAAAATAGTAAATACAGTAAAATTTTTAAAGGCTTTGTGTCTTTTGTCAAGTTAAACTGTGTAGACAAGCTTCTTAATTTCTTGAAGGTAAAAGGCAGGCCATTAAACGTATTAATAATATCAGAGATATCATTTCACTGCAAAGAAACTTCCACTGTGAGATAACTGTGCCCTTCTACCACCTAATATCTTTGTTAATTTCTGAATTGCTCTAGTAAGTCCAGCTCTTTACAATTTGGCCATAGGACAAATTTAATATTTTCTTGTTCATATAAATTAATATGTGCTTGTTGATTAACTCCTCCTCACACATGGTAAGTTTTTCCCCTACTTATGTCTAACTATGTTCAAAGAATTACATACAATGGCATTATAGCTTTCTGGTGGTGTATTTTATCACAATAAGCAAATGTTATCGTATTCCTTTGGTTACAGAGAAAGTAAAATAAAATATACCGTATTTAAATGGCCATCACTAGTTCATGACTGTAGTGATTGAAGCCTATCCAAATGGCTTAAAATTAATTTCTTATACTATTGCTTAAGTGGGATAAAAGTAACATTTTTGGGTAATCCTTTAGCTGAGGGATGAGTTTCACAGATCTTTTAATTTATATGAGCTGTATGACTATGGACTTCTAAATGGGTGGAACTCTTTACCTGCAGAGATTAAAGTAGGGTTTTTTTTCCTAATCTGTAACTTCTGTGAATGATTTGACTCTTTTGACTGAACATAATTCATGTATTACAATCTCCCTTTTGCTTGAACTCTTGGATGTTTACTTCTAGAAGAAATATAGATAGATATAGATATAGATATAGATATATATATGTAGAAAAATTAGTATTTGGATATACGCAACAAGCCAAGATTGTTCTCACATACAAAGCAGGCTACAAAAACAACTGGATCAGGTAGTGCAAGCTGTCAAAGAGGTTTCAAGGATTAGACATTGAGTCAGTTAAGCATCAACTGATGGACAGAAGACAGAGAGAGTTTGTCCTCATAGAAGAAAAAGATCTTAAATTTCAAGGGTGAAATGAAATGGCTGGTAAAGGGTTTTATGTAGTTTGAAAGGGGGAAGGAATTTGTACATCAAGAAAATCCTAACCCAAATATATGCAAAATGCTGTTTCTGAGCAGTCTCCTGTTATTCTAAATAGGAAGTAGTTTGTTTCTGTGATGGTCAATGTCACCAAAAGAACTTAGAATTTTGGAGGTATAGAAGTGTTAATTGGTTTACTTTGATTATTTGTCAGATGTTTTTCTCAAATGCCAAGGCAACCAAGAGTGCTGCAAATCCAGTGCCACACTGTCTTTGCACAGACTGAGACCTGATTTACCAGACCCCTAAGAAAGTTCCACAACAAATGTACTGCACTTAGTAGACTTGCTTTTGTAATTATTGTTGACCAGAATAAGAGAAGAATTCACAACCCTACCCTGATATTAAACATGCTATACAACAGAAATAGTATATATGGACATCTATTCTGTTTCAAGCATTTGAGCAAGGCAAATATCTTACTGACAACTGAAAGCCTTCAAAAATATCTATAGCTTTTTACAGACACTTGGGTTAATGATAGCTCAAATCTAGAGCTATTAGATGAAAGCATAACATCAAAGGAATCCATGATGGCAATCCTCACTTGGTTTGGAGCTGACTTTGCCATAAGAGCTTTGCCATAGATCCAGCAAAAAACATGAGAATAATTATCCAGCTGAGCAACTGGAAAGTTTGCAAATTTCCAGGCAGATAAATCTTGCCTTAAAAAACGCACTGCTATTAATTTTTTTGCACACGTGGTTGTTTTAATACTTACTATTTAAATGCACAAAAGCACTATTTGAAAGACTTTTTTTTCTTTTTCCATTTTCTATTATCCTTTTTACTGGTAAATATGTGGAACTGCTTGCTTTTAAATGGTTGCCCAGTTCAGAGTTACTTAAATCAGCAACTTAACTTACTTAAGAAAAATTAAAAATTGCTGTTTAGTGATTATAAATGTGTTCTCAGACCTATAGATATATATTCTTTTATTTACTCAGATGAGCTCCTCCACTTAATTTCTCAGGATTACTCACAGCAATGATATTAAACATAATAGTATGATGTCTCTAGACCCCTTTCAGTTCTATTATTCAAGGTTTCTTCCAAATCTTTGGCCATTTTAGTATCCTCATTCAGCAGCTTTCTCATCTGGGAAGCATATAAAGGAATCAAATCTTGCTTGTTGAGAATTATATCATTGTTTTAAAAGGAAGGAAGACCAACATGGACGTTTTGTTATTACAATATTTATCTTTAATTAGCAAGCCATCATTAGTTACGGTAATAGTTAGCTATCATTGATTATGGTAATAGTATGAAAATTAATTGCTGAAATTAATCCCAAATGCATCTTCATGATGTTCCTTCTACCAAATTAAAGATTTTTTTTTTTAGTTATTTCAGTGGCGGCTGCTCTAGATACAGTGAAATAATATAAAGAACAAGCTAAGTATAAAATTACACTTCTAACTGTTATAAAGGGCCTTTTTGTCCTATAACATGAGTCCTGATTCCAGCCAGGGCAGGGTTAATTTTTGCAGTAGCCAGGAGGGGCATGGTCAGGACCCTGAGGTTATTCTATACTACCTCACGCCATTCCTAAACCATGACAACAGGGCATCCACACACAACGAGGGAAAGAATATCCTATCCCAGGCCCTACATATAAACCATTTTAATGAGAGAATGCAGTGCAGATGATATAAAGCTCATGACAATTTGACGTTGTAGAAAGTCTCAAAGAATTTATCAATATTCATTTCAAACAAATCGGTTTTGATTTATGTTTGTACAGTTGTAACTCTAGTAACACTATTTTATAGTAGCACTAGTTACATCTAGTGTTGCAATGATCAACATGTGTTCTGGACACCGATTTTCATAGCAATGCAGTGAGAATGCACATGACATTCACTTGTCTGTGTGGGAGCTGAGGAAGCTTTGCCCCAGTGTCTCTCTTTAGTCTGAAGTGTCACTGGAAGCTGTTCATCCTGGTGAGGCCAGGGTCATAGCTTGGAGAGAAAGAAACTACGCACACAACAAATAATGGAATCATTCGTGTCAGTATGACCCAGTCGACAACTCTATGCCACTGACAACAATCCAGTTAAGGATTCTGGTTTCAGAATTCAGAGCAGGCCACAGGAAATGTCTGAGCGCACAAGGTGGCCAAACTTGTGTATCCCTACGGAAGATGGATGCAGGGAAGTGAAGATGGACTCACCCAAGTCTTGACAACTCTGAGAACACCCTCAGAGCAGGTCAGTGCACGCATCCAGGATGGCAAGTCAACCTCAAACTCTGTCCTGACACTCCCGACAGGTGACCAACTCCCAGAAAACACTTTTAAGATTGCAGCCTGATGCAAAATGTGTTAGAAAAAGATAAGAGAAGAACTGCAACCTCTTCAAATAATCGTGTCTTTTTCTGCTTCTTTTTCACCTCTTAGATGAAGGCTGGCATCTTCCTCTTAAGCTTTCTCTTCTTTAAGCTAGGAGGTCCCCTTGTTTAACCTTTTCAGATTATATATATGACACTTTTGCTGCTTTCCCTTTTTATCATCAAAGTTCCATTAATTGCTTTACATCTTTCTGGAAAATAAAGCTTTCCTAGGTACTCTATGCTTTATGTTTATACTTTCCTGTTTATAGCCTGTCTGTTTATACTTTCCAGAATGATGTTTATGTCTTTTCACAGTATCCTGACATTGTTATGTCACAGTCTTCTCATCATCCTCCATAGTCTCTTCTATGTTTTTCTGCATAATTGCTAGGGAGACACTTCAACTCATGCCATCCAATCTTCATGATGTTTATAGTTCCTGCATAGGATGACTTGTCACCACCTTATGCTGAATTTAATTTATTTCATGACTTTCTTTAAGTAATTTTGCAATTTTTTTTTTTTTCAAAAGCTTAACTGGAGTCAGAGTACGCAAAATCTGTAGCTTTTCCTTTGTCCAAATAGAGCAAGAAGTAGTGGACCTTTGCAGAGGATATTCTGATGAGATATTCAGGAAAGAATTTAACTGCCAAGAACAGCAGAAGTGTGGGATAGAGTGGGTGTAAAATCTTCATTGCTAAAGTCCTTCCAGATCAGGATCGACAGGCATCTGTCAGGAGTGACATAAGTACAAAAGTACTTTATGCCAGTAATGGAATAGATGAGGCTGCTTCCAGTGATTCTCTGCACAGAGGAAACCAATAATTGTTTGGAGTTGCATGAGGCTGCAGAGTAAATTAATCACAGACCAGTGAAAGAAGTCTCGATTAAAGAACAAAAGTTACAGTTTAATCACATTTGTCAACATGGGGTCTTCAAAAGTAATTCATAAGGATTTCCAAAGAATATGAGGCTTCAGGTGCTCGGAAATATAACATGCATGTAGACAGAATCTGTTGTTTGAAATTATTTTAAGCATGTTTATACAAAGACAAGGCAACACAAATTATCGTTCATTAAAGGTGATTTTTTTCCCACAAATAATGCTATTGAATATTTTTAATTTGATATTTAAAATCATTTACATGATGCTCAAAAGTTTGCTCCCACTTATGCAGAAAGACATTGCACACCTCTTTGTGTGTGTTTTCTCTTTCAGACTTCACCTTAGAATCTCAGTTTGCAGTTGAGCAGAAGTGGCAGAAAGTTTCAAGATGTGGTGATACAACAATAAGCTTTCATAGCGATATTCTCTGGGGAACAAGAACAAAATAAACTTCACTCTTCACATGGTAAGTACCACGCAGCAACTATCAGCAGGTTGGGTGGAAGGGGAGAGCAGCCTGTCTTCTACAGTTGGTAAGGCTTCAAGTGCAGTGCTTCATTATTATGCTCTGGTTTCTGCAAAACAGCTTTGTACTTCTGAAAACAGTTATTCAAAACCTGCAAGCCGACTGCAAGCAAAGTTCCCTCAAGGGTTCAAGAAGTTAACCTGAATTTCACAATAACTCATTTCTTCTGAAGTGCTTTTTTTATTTAGCAAAAAAGATCCTTTTACAAGGTTGGTTCTTGCAACAATATGAAATGTACAATGGCAAGAAAGAAATATCATAAGAGTAATTGTAAGTAAAAAAATACTGTTTTAACTAGTTTGGTCACGATATAGTAACTGCTAAAAATATACTGAAATTATTGTAAATACTTATGCAGAAATTAACTGCACTCTTTTCTTCTTTTTGGGCAGAGATTCTCCCCTCAAAGCTCTGCAGCAAAGAAAGTATACCATTGACAAAAGGAATACTGGGTACAAGTTCATAAAGCTTTGGGGAAGAATATTTATTTCAGAATTGTAGATTTCTCTAGCAACTACTGTAAGTTAAGTCAAATACAATGTTCAAACCTGAAACAGTAGGTGCAAAATGGGACCTTTACATCTTAAAATTTCTCTTTAAAGATAGCTTCATTTTCCTTTAAATTAATTAATTCCCAAACATATGATTGAGATCAGCCAGAAGAATTTCATGCAGCGTTGCTATCGAAGAGCCAAGCTGCAAAAGATTGTAAAACTGTACTGGGAATAGACTAACACACAGGGGGATGCATGCTTCTAAAATGAACCTAACAGTATTGTAATTACTTTCTCCTCAGATTATGGGATATCTCCATGCAACTACTCCGGCTGTATTTAAATCCTCAGGCCATTTTCCTAATAACGGTATAATGTTGTTGCATAACAACACACATTTCAAATACGTGTACGTCTATATGAGCAATTCAGTGTAAAAACCAAGAACACTTATTTTAGTTCTGAAGGTAAACTCTGAACGAGTTTGGATGCTGCTTTTTCCGATTGCCGATACTGTTTGTAAATTGTGCCCTGAAAGCCACTCTTCCCAATCAAATGGAGTGCTGCCATGCGTGTGATCCGGTGTGGCATCTGTCAGGGACTGCTGGCAATAAACTGCTGAGCTGAACAAATGGTTTTATGTACTGGCAGCAACAACAAAAAGTTATACTCCTCTTTCCCTTCTCCCACCCCACTGACATTCTGCTTATGGGACAGCTGCAGGATCAGCCCAACCTCGCAGAAGGTAGTCACAGCTCAGCTTTTATCTTGCATGTGAGAGGTTGAACCTAAACTCTAGAAGACAAAACTATTACAAGGAGCTCTAACGGGAGCAGTGGTGTAAAATAAATGGCATTTTAGACACCATCAAGGAAACGCAAATAAGCAAAATTACTTTGCAGCAAAGGGGTGTCTGCTGAGCAAAAGATGCACAGGAAATGCAATAAAGAAGATGTAAGAAATACCTTGAATTTGTGACTTAAGTAGAAAATGTTAAAAATTTGTCTTACAGCTTTAACTTCTAAATCCTCCAAATAACTGTGTCACTGCACAACATCAAGAAATTAACAGCTGGCGTGTGACAGCTGTTAGTCAAAGTACCATACAGGAGTATGAATCAAAAAAAAAAAAAAGCTCAGTTATATTAAAATAATTGAGTATCTGTTTTTATAAGACAGTGTTAATCCAGCAATAGAAAGAATTAAAACTCCAGCAAATAAATAGGTTTGACTTGAAAAACAGTAAGATCATACCACCATTAAACTCTTCTTGTAATTCATACCCACTGTGAAAGTTTCATAAGGTAAAAGAAAATGAGTAATGATTAAAAAATGGTATGTCATTTGACTTATTTGACTAAACAACCAAACTTATGAGTACATAGTTATAACTTAACAATACCATTAAGGACAAATGAGAACTAGGATCTGTGTTTCAGAGGAGTTTTACCATTTGTGCTCCTTCAAGGCTTATTCCCTTTATTGGATCTGTCAAGAAAGCTTATTTTTCCCTTTCAATTAATAGTACGTCGCATCTGGCTCAGTCATGTAGTGTAGAGGGAGATCTCTAACTTTTACTGAACTTTCAGAAGTGTGGTGTGTGTGTGTATGACATTTTGTTTGTCCTTATGAGTCTCTTTTTCATTCCAGTTTGTCCACAGGCTTCCTGCTTCATGTTTCTTATTTTGATTTTAGGGCAAAAATAGGGGCCAGATGCTCCTCCCCCCCCCCCTTTTTTTAAATAATCAGAGATAAGCATATGTTAAAAACTACAATTTAGTGTTATGAACTAAGAGTTGGAAAAAGCCTGAATAACTTACCAACTTGCTCTTGCTGCCAGTTTGAAAAAACATCACCACTGGAATTCTGAGTGCAAGTCTAGGTTCACTAGATCGTCAACTGCAAAGCACATGTTATGGAATGCTTAGAAAAGTGGCGTTGAGCCAGCCACCAGAAATAAAAGCCAACATGGGTTCACAATAGGAAAATAACATTTAACTAATTTTACATCCTTCTATGATAAGTCTTAGTGGGTGAAGTGAAGGCAGTGGATGTAGTTTTTCTGATTTTAATAAGGCTTTTTGTCCCTCACAGCGTCCTTCTGGGCAAGTCGTCCAGCTGTGGGATGAGCGGGATCGCAGTGCATGGATGAAGAACTGGTTGAAGGGCAAGGCTGACAGAGTTGTAGTGGATGGGGCTGCACCTGTCTGTCACTCGGTCACCAGCAGTGTTCCTCTGGGTTCCACTCGTGGGCCAGTTCTGCCCAGTATATTTATGAGCAACCTGGGTGCAGGAGTTGAATGCACCATTAGCAAGTTTGCTGATGAGACCAAACTGGGATGTGCCATTGGCTGTTTTAAGGGACAAGCTGCCTTGCAGAGGGATCTAGGTAGATTGAGGCACTGGGCTATGATAAATGGGATGAAATTTAACAAGTCAAAATGCTGGATCCTGCACCTAGGACAGAGTAACACCAGACACAAGTGTAAATTGGGAGAGAGGCTGAAGAGCGGCCCTGTAGGAAGGGAGATCTGAGGGTGCTGGTCAGCAGCAGCAGCAGCTCAGTGTGAGCCAGCAGTGTGTTCAGTGACAGCCCAGAGCCCAAACCCCATCCTGGGGAGCATCACGCACAGCATCACCAGCTGGCCAAGAGAGGTGATTGTCCTGCTGTATTCAGTGCTAGTGCAGCCTCAGCCCAAAGGCGGGATGCAGTGCTGGGCCCCACCTTTTAAGAAGGCTGTAAAGGTCCTTGAATGTTCCCAGAGAAGAATAATAAAGCTGGTGACAGGGCTGGAAGCAATGTCCTGTGAGGAGCGGCTGAGGACTGTGGGCTCGTGTAGTTTGGAGAAAAGGGGTCTGAGTGATGATTACATTGCTCTCTACAGCTCCCTGCAGAGGGAAGGGGAGAGGGAGGTGCTGAGCTCTTCTGCCTGGGACTCAGTGATAGGACTCCTAGCAATGGTTCAGAGCTGCACAAGGAGAGGTTCAGATGGCATTAGGAAGCATTTTGCTGACAGGGTGGTCAAACACTGGAACAGGCTTCCTGCTGAGGTGGTCAAGACCAAAAGCCTGTTGGTGTTTAAGAGGCATTTGGACTGTGCCCTTAATAACCTGCTTTAAAATTTTGGTCAGCCCTGATGTGGTCAGGCAGATGGACTGGATGATTGTTGTAGGTCTCTCCAACTGAGATAGCCTGTTCTATTCTATTTTAATCGCACCATAATTTTAGGACACATCATTGCTGATGCTTTTAACTGCAGCTAGCTGCAGATAGTGAACCATGAAGTTACCTTGGTTAGATGTTTCTACCAAGGCCATTTTTTAACCCGGAAAGATATTTAATGAGCTGCGGTATGACAGCAGAGCCATGTATCTTGCTCCAGATTCAGAAAAATCTTAACTTAATAGGGCAGAGCCATGTCATGGACAAGGAGGAACAACTAGTTTCATGAAGAGAGATTACATGTCTGGATGCTATAGCAAAACTGACATTGGCTACAAAAAGCTAATACAGCTTTCCTTATTAGGGAGAATTTCTCCCTAGCACAGCACAGGGCAGACTGGAAATCCCTGAGGTGTGAAAGGTAGAAACCACAGAATAAGAAAAAGTCTTGTACATAATCCCACTTCAAATAGCTTCCTTTTCTTTTTGTCTCTCTTTACTTCACCAATAACATGAGATGTTTCCAGCTATGATGTTTACTTTTATGGATGCAGAAATCAGAGCACTCTGGAGATCATGAATAACTTTTCTTTGTTTGTCTTACTGTAATTGGTCTGAAGAATAACTTTAGGTGTTTAATAGTGGGGTATTCCTCAGAGAATGGCCTAGTGATTGTATAGATATGAACACTTCCAAGTCCATCTTTCTGAAATTCAGCAAGCGTTTTCCAGCAGAAGCTGTGCTTGCCCAGTGGGGAGCTCGTGTCACAGATGTCCTTGAGGTAGAACACCCATCCTTGGGATTACCAAGGTCTCCATCCCTGTGGAAAAAAAACATATTTCCCAAAAGGCTGTTTGCATAACCCATACTTCAGTAAATCGAGTTTTAAGCTGAGTAGCGCTGGAAAAGAGTATGGCAGTCATCAATGTTCAGTTAAAAAACACCATGGATATGAAATTTCAAAATTGTGTTGGAAGAGAACATAAGTGAGATTGTCACATGTAGACTGAGCAGCACATATTACAAAAAATATTAGTTTATTAATTAGAGTTTCCTCTAGTCGATAGCCTTCTCCTTTTGTTTCAGATTCTGCTGACTGATATGTTTTGCTATAGAGTACTTTCTTTTTTATATTGTTTCTGAACTTGTGCTCACTCCCAAACTGATTTTCGAATTCCATTGAAGACTCTTAGCGGCAAGCGTTGGTGGAACCATTTTTTTATATTCGTTTTACTGATTTTTAGAGGAAAACTATATCTATACTGGTGGTATGAATGTTCATTAACTAGCTGGAATGAATTAAACTACTGTGAAAGACTGCTAAATTAAATGCATTCAAGTTAAAGGAAGCATTACTCACAGGCTCCAAGCATCTGCCTCAGATGAAATAGGCATCAAACACTGGAAGCAGCAGAGTCTTGTTTCACTGCGAAAAGAAATTATCTTAAGCCTTTACACTCAAGAAGTTAAATCAATGTACTGCACTGGCTACAGTTAAATAATTGACAGCCTATAGGACAAACAAATGAGATAATGCTGAACAAATAAGAAGAGCCTAATAAATTACTGAAATGTATGCAGCAGTGTGAAGGGGCTGTTTTCATGGATTTGGAAAGGGCAGATTTATTTAGGGCAGGGAATGACAAAGATCTATGAGAACTGTGAAGCAACAACAAAATGTAGCACATATATTTTCCTCATTTTAGAAAAAAAATATTGCTTTATTCTGTTAGGAATAAATAAGAAATTGGGAAAATACTTGCCTCTTTAAAAAAGGTACTGAGTTGTAACATGCATATAAACAGAAATAAAGTAAAAATTGCAGAAATGCTACAAATATTAAATACCAAAATACTGCATGGAGAAATTCTACATCTTTACTCAAATATAAAAAAAAAAAGTGCAAAAGGAACATACAGAGAAAAATCTTTAATTAAGAAGATCTTTTTACTGGCAAACTGAAGACTTGTTTTCTTTCTGGGCACAGACCTGTCACTGCAGTACATTCTGGGGAGTGGTGTATCACAGACTCTTAATCAAAGATGCTCAATCTGCATCTAGATTTTTCCTAGTGTCTTAGCTTCATTATACAACATCACTTTTTCACTTATTTCTCTTTAAATATTATCTGAAAATAGAAAAGAATTTACACATATTAGACACCGTCACATTTTGTTTCAGCCACCAATAAATTTCTGCATACTAATAAAGGGTTGGGTAGGTGTTCTGTGTAAGACTCAGTCCAAAATCAACTTTATTTTCCCATAAAACTTTCCAAAAGGACATATTGTTTGCCACAACTTCATCAGGTGTAGTTCCATATTTTCAGACATGATAAACAAAATATTTTGGTAGAGTTGTATGCTTAAGGAGACAAAAAAAGGTCAAAGATAGAAGTCAAGATTTCAGAAGGGCTTGGAGGAGAGAGGAAAACACCCACAATTTTGTCTTTTCCTCTTATTCTAGCAGAATTTTAAATTAAGAAAAAATCAGTTCTCTATTTTGGTCCCTTTCCCCCCCTCACATTTTTTTTCCTCTCTGCAACTCATGCATAAAAAATAAAGATGCTCGTTATGCACTGCATTTGTCTATTTAATCTTTGAAGCGTGATGAGGTATGGGAAAGAAAGTAATATTTATCTTTCTCTATAAATTTCAGAAGTTTATTTCTTTGATTCATTATCTATTACATAGAAGTTGAATGAACATGGGAATACTTTCAAAGAGAAAATAAGGACTTTTGTGAACTAATTGAGGGTAGAATTATGATTTTTATGTATAGTCTTTGGTGGGAGTGTTTTGAAGGAAGAGCATATATTTATTTTCTGAAAAGATTAAGAAAGTTCTCCTAAAACCTCTCAAAGACTACTAGGATGGCTGACAAATTTGAGAAATTTTTCTTTTTTCTGTTTCCTCTTCTTGGGAGTGGGGGGGCGGGGGGAGGGAGAACATTTTTCCTATGTCACATGCTAACATAGCTGTCAAATTCACTACTTCTGGTAATTTACAGAACACCATCTAATAATTTGGTCAGAATATTAAACCTTCCCAAAAGGTATTTTATACTTTTTACTTGTAAATGAATGCATTTTGGTGAAAGGTCTTAATGCAGGTTAAGCATTCAGTCATATGTTAAAGCTGGTAGTGCCTGCAGTCTGTCGGCTGACTAAGAGTTATGCTTTTGTTACTCAGCATTTGGGGGTGTAGATTTATGGCTGAGTTACCAAAGAATGTTCAAACATTATTTTTTTTTAAATTTCTGCTATTTCTAGCTGAAAATATTTTGCATCATGTAAACCATGGTATAAAGACTTCTGTATATAGATAATATTGTCTGATTCTTAACAGACCCCATTATGTATTTAGCAAACAGTATGATGCAGTGGAGGAAATAATATGAAAAGTGCCATTTCTTCTTTCCCAAAGCTTCAGTTCTTGTATTTTTTCCTGTCTCATCTAGAATCAATTTGTAATGATCAGAACTCAAGTAACATAAGGAGCAGCGAACATGTTTCCTTTCCTACGACAACACTCTGGAAAGGAGAAGGATTATAATTATTGGTGAATCAGAACAGCAAAATCACGTTGTCTGCAAATCATGAGGAAGGAGATGCCTGGTTTGGGACTTGGGATTTCACTTCCATGGTTATTTTCATTCACTTCCTTCTGCTGTTTTGGCCAGAATCACACCCTTCCCTAAGCTTTCCACAGTTATATCTAAGGTGCATTCAAGACTAAGAAAGAATCAATAATCAAATGGGCTCAGATGTTTTCACACAATTGAATAATTCAGACTCCCTTTGTTTTCACAAAAAGCTCTGGAAACATATGCTGTCCATTTTCCAACATGGAAAACCATGGGAAACTCTCGAAGATGACACTGACTCCCACAGACACAGTTTGTGTCCTGTATGGCCAGCTGTGAAAGCAGTGAGTGTTAAAGCTGACTACCTACCCCAAAGGAGAGTTGTGAAGTGAGGGTGAATAGAGTGGAAAGCAGTGCAGGCTGATGAAAAGTGTGCAGCCTTCAGCTCTGAGTAACCCTGCCACACACCTGTAAGGCTCTACCAATGTGCAGCTTGTGTGGGTTGCAAACTCCCAGCTGCTCGTTGCCTCTCTCCCAGCCCTGGCAGCTCTGGGGTCCCTGGGAAGCAGACCAAGGCACTCCCAGCTCTGGTCAGCCTCCAGCAGTCTCCTCAGCCAGGCGCCTCTTGTTAAAGATGCACAGATCAAGTGCCAGCAAATAAAATGATGTTGTTGTCATAACCTAAAACTTACATCTCCCACAGGAGATGAATTTTCTTTGTGAAATGTGCAACAGCAGCTGATAAAGTGTGTACAAGATCATTACTGACTTCATTTTTCTATTATATGTTTCAAATGCTGAAACAACTGCTCTGAGAGAAATATATCTTGCTTTTGTTCTTCTTATTCTGAGACATAGTAAAATATTTCCATATTTTCAACTGCCTTTTCTTATTTTTTGCTGTCTTTCCAGTGCTGGTGCCCCTTCATTCATGCAAAAGTAGCCTGCATTTCACATTAATCTTTTCACAGTCTGGCTTTCACTCTGAAATGTTCAGGTCTCTGAGGAAAATGTACAAAAAAAGTTTGCAGTAAATTGTCAATGTCTCCCTCCACCTTTTATTTTTCCAGAGGACTTCTTAACCACTTCACTATCTAATCTTTCACTAATTTTGCCTCAGTGGTCATTTGCTTAGAATAACTATAGGCAGATAAATTTTGTACCTTATGTCTCTGGTTCCTTTTAAAAGTGCTCTGAATGTTTGTCATGCCACTGTGGCTTAGACTGCTTTGAGTCATGTTCTGCCAGTGGTGGTTCAGCCTTCATCCTAGCCATCTCTGTCTCCCAGCCTGGCATTCCAGACCATTAATAAAAACATTTGAAAGCATACCTATATATGAAATATTACTGGCATGGATACAAATAAACCAGTGCTAGTAATATTATCACTTTTAAATATAAGAACATTGGAGCTGCAACATATCAATAATAAAAGTCATAGCAATTATATTACAGTTAAAAAAAAATAGCACAGATCACATTCATTTACTATGCAAGCAATTAAACCGTGATGTATGAACTAATGCTTATGACAACAATATTGCTTATAATATTTCCTGGGTTTTCTGCAACAATAACCTAATGTTGCTTATTGTTTGATTCCAAGTTTTATATCAGTAAACAGACTGTTAACTGATGCAACCATGAAGCATACGTATTTTGACTCCTCCCTTCTGCAAATGTTATCATATTTTGGAATGTTCCACTCGGTGTCACAGCAATATTTTTGTCCAAGGCTATGGCAGACAGCAATTTCCAATAACCTGTGAAACAGGTTTATACAAATCAGCTCTTCCACCCAAGGTGGTGTGATATGTAATTCCAGAACATTCAGAATGCCAAGCATTGTATCTTTGCTTTTTTTGTACTTTCCTCCTGTGAATTACAAGTATCAAGACAAGCTTTGTCTTTCTCCAGAAAAATGTATGGCTTCAGGTCACTCCTATGTAATTATTACAGTATTTAAATATTGCAGTGAACTAATCTGGAATTCTGTGATCCCCTCAGCAGCCTATCTCAATGTTTTAAATGCAGGTTGCCCATACAATAGTGTACTCAAAGCCCTCATTTTGGTTTTTGGTTTTTTGGGGTTTTTTGGTTATTTTTGGGTTTTTTGGTTATTTTTGGGGTTTTTTTTGTTTACCTCTATCTTCACTTACTTAAAGGCACAGAAGTTTTGGGTTCTAGATGTTTTCCTGAGCAGGTCTTATTCAAAACCTGTCACAGAAACACAGAATCACAGAATGGGTAAGATTGAAAGGGACCACCAGTGGACTCATCTGGTCCAACCTCCCTGCTCAGGCAGGGTCATCCTGGAGCACGTGGCACAGCATTGCACCCAGACAGTTCTGAAATAGCTCCACAGCCAAGTTTGTTTAAAATCTCTGCTTATACTGATATTTGAGATTTGAGGGAAATAACAGTAAAAACTCCAGAATTTGGATAAACGTTCTTAGGTACCATAAAACAAAGCTTTTCTTACCATGCTAAAGATGAGAGGATCTCCTTTGAAAATTCTGCTTTCCATCATGGGCTGTTATTTTGATTTTAATACAGTACCCTGCCCACTTCATTACCCTAAATTGCTGCATCGTTTCTCCTCGTACACCATGTGCTGCAGTCCTCTGAGTTTCCTGATAACCTTCCGCTGGACTTGCACCAGGACATAGGCGTGTTCCTTACACTGGGAAGCCCACAGGCAGGCGCACCAGTCCAGCTGTGAAACCCTAATGCTAAACAGAGGGGAGCTCTAAACCTCCTTTGGCTTGCTGGCGACGCTCTTGCTACCACAGCTGTTGGCCATTCCTTGCAGAGGCAGACAGCTCACCCATGTTCACTTAGAGTCTTTGTCATACACCAGGATTCCCCACACCCTTTCTGCAAACACTCTTTTCCATCCAGCTGGTGGCCAGCCTACGTTGCTGTAGAGCGATTCCGTCCCATGTGTGAGATTTCTGGAGCAGCACATTGCCATACAAAAATCCTAGGAAAAGAGTCAGAAGGCTTCACCATTTATTTGATCAAACATTACAGGGGACAAGCAGCTGACAGATACTCATCACAGAAGAGAACAGAAGCAGCCCAATACCTTTAAAGATGGCTGTTGTGTAGGTGAATCAGCAAGGAGAAAGGTGTCAGTTTTCTGAAGCCTAACATATTTGTTCTGAACTGAAAACAAATTTTGAAGCCACTTGTAGTACTAATTTATGTTCCTTGTTGTGCTGTGTTTCATTTTTAATTGTTGAAATGGCTGGCTAATTTACATGAAAAAGGACTCTACACAACAATACCAGTTGTTTGCCATTGGTTGGTGAGACAACTCCAGAAACCTTTTAATTGTTGTTGATAGTGGACTAGCATGAGGCTTTATGTTGAGTTAGAGATTAGTTTACTACAACAGACTAGATAAGAAAGCAATGTTACCTGCATAAGGGTTCTCCATCTTCCAAATCAATCCCTTTCTTCTTCCACTGTTTTAAAGAAACTTGTGCTGGATTATTAATTTTATCAAGAAAACTTTGATAGCGTAATCAAGCATAAAGGGATATAACTCCAGCTGTGGCTACTCCAACAGACTTATAACACCCAGTTATAGATTAATTGAATTCAAAACATATGGGCTGAGATCTACAAGAGATGAATGGCTTAAGCATAAAACATTACAAAATGTAAATTAAATTTCCATAGAAAAAGACGAACTACAATTACCATAGGAGTCAGTACAAACATAACAAAAGAGCATGGAATAGAGTTCAAATTAATAGGAGAAAAACCAGTGTCATCACAAAGATCTGCCTGTCTCTGTTTCAGGCTCTGGTTTCCACTGGGGTTTTATTGATTAAATATTCATACTCTACCTTTTTTTCCAATTAAATAATAATCATGTCAGTCATAAGTTGAAAGGTCATTTATCTAAAGAACCTCACTCCTGATTCACTTCTTTCATCTCATGTCTTTCATTTGAAACAGCTCTTCTTTCCCTGACAGCAAGTATTGAAAGTCAAAATTGACTGAAATGTCAACTTTTCAAGCTACCCAAGAAAATACAGAAAATATATTATAAAATGGATGATGTTTTATGACTTAAGTTTGGGGAAATGTGCTTCCACATCTGACATGCATTTAAACTTTACAATAAACTAATCCTGGTTCCTAAAGGAAACAAAATTATGTCTTTTTCTATTATTTGTAGAGATTTTCTACAATTTTTACAATATTAGTGTATTTGATGGCAAAATCCTGAAGTATTATCTTGTAGAAATCTAATTTCCCTTTCCCTTTTCCTTTCCTTTTTTTTCCCTCTGAATTTCAAAAGAGGTGCATTTTTCCAAGTCCCTCAGACGGATACTTGAGGATAGCCTTTATGAGCAGGCGATGAAACACTTATATATCCTCTTGAAGCAGCTCATGTCTGGATGATACACAATCGTACACAGGATTGCCTGTGCCTGATTCAGTACCCCAGCCCAGAGCTATACCAAAACGGGGCGCTTTTTAATAGCCCACAGGGCAAGCTCAGGACTGCTTGCAGTGATTCTTGCAAAGACACTTCCTAGCTTGCCAGTGGGACCTCAGCAAGATGCTGCTGATGCTTTTGCAGGGAAGATGTGGGTCCTAGGTCAGGAGCAGGAATCAGTGCTGGAAACAGAACCTGATGCCCATAGAAGTTCCAGTTCCTTATTAATTATTTAAAACTGCCTCAAAAATAAAACAAAACACCTCCAGACTCAGAGATGTTCCTTTGTAAAGCAAGTAAATAGCATTCCTGCAAGAGGTAATTTGCCAGAAATTTACCACTGTTACCAATACCATTGAGGGAAGTAGAGGTTCTGTGTTTAAAAGACTCCGGCCTTTCCTCATTATCTGATTGTTTTCTGAGCAGAAATAATTTCTCTGTCATCTCTGGCAAATTAAACTTAAAAAAAAAAAATCCAAGTAAGCTACTCCTTAAGATTTATTTCCTCTGTATCAGCCATCAGCCTGTTCTCTTGCATGTCAGACCCATGCCAATGAGCAATCTGATCTCATGCAGTATAGTTAAAACAGATTTTGAGTAACTTGAGAAAAAGGGATGGGCAATGTATCATTTCCTTTGCAAATGTATGAGACGTGGAAGTGGAAATGCCAAAGCATTTTGACATTAACTCTTGATTCTAACTGGCTTTCATGACTCATTCAGCCAGCGAGTGAGCAACGAGATTGTAACAGAAAAGGGAACTATGAACAGCTTATTTAAATTAACATATGTTTGCTCAGAAAACTGTTTCCTGTTCTGATTGCAGGTAGGGGCGAGCTAACTTTGTCTTGCCGTGAATAAGCTTAGAAGCGAAGAAAGTGAAAACGTGGCTGAAGCATTATGAGTATCACAACACTTCTGCCTGCTAATCCACATTCAGAGTTCTGCCAGGGAGTGCCACACCTGTGTGCCATGTGACACTAAGTTATGCACCCTACTAAGGTTAAACCCTGTCTTCTGTGAGCAAAGCAGCTTTCACTACCCCAGTGAAACTCCTGGCAAACAGTCTTCTAAACATTGTTCTGCTACCTCTTAGGTGACAGAGCAGCAATGAGAAAGAGTCCGATGAAAAATGAGCTTCCTTGTGCTTCCCTTCAACAGATTCTGAGTTATGTTTAGAATCTGAGACAGATGTGATAAACCCAGACATGCTAAACATGGGTTTAATTTATTATTACTGAGGTGCGTTGATCTTGGCTGGCTGCCAGACTCCACCCAGTCACTCTCTCACTCCACCTCTTCAACAGCACACGGGAGAAAATAAGATGGAAAAGCTCGTGGGTTGAGATAAAGACCAATTGCTGTCACTGGCAAAACTGACTAGGCTTGGGACAAAACTAAATGTAGTTTATTGCCAGTTAAAAATAGAGCAGGATGGCGAGAAGCAAAGACAAAAATACCTTCCCCCTACCCTTTTCCTTCTTCCCAGGGTCAGCTTCAGCCCTTCACTCACATCTCCTCTTCTTTCTCCTCTCCATGTGGTGCAGGGGATGAGGAATGGGGAGCTGTGGTCAGCCCATAACAGCTCCTCTTTGCTGCTCCTTTCTCCTCCCACATTTCCATGCTCCAGCATGAACTCTCCACTGGGTGCAGGGAAATCCACAGCCTTTCACAGAATTGCCTTCTACATTCAAGTTTGAGCTTGGAATACTGTATCAGCTGACACTTGCTCTCAACGCAAACACTTGATAAACTGAGCACTGCAGTTACGAGGGTAAAGCAATCAGGGATGCCTAATGAGGCTCAGTTCCTTACAGAAGGTAGCTCCGTGTCCCAGCACGTTGGCAGTGGGGCTGCTGGCAGCCGCACGTGCCGCAGTGCCACTGACGCACATCGCCTGGCCTGGAGTCAGGGCTGAGCCGGGCACGCTGCTCCCACACTGGGATTCAGGGTCTAAACCAACACATAAGCCTGGGCTTTCTGAAACCTCCTTTCCTCCCCACGTTTCTGTTTAGTGGCTTCTAAAATGAACACTTTCCTGCCTAGTCTTTCTCTGAGGACTGAGATGCAGCATTTGGATGAGGCAGCTGTACTGAACTGACTCATGTTCAGTTTATACTTAATTTTCAGGTATTAAACTGACACTCTCAAACATGGTAGAATTGCTATGCTGTTCCCCACCGGGCTTCAAGATTGATGCTTTCACATATGTTTTCCCAGCATTTGGCTGTTTAAGGCTTCTTTTCTCTCTTCCCCATATTTTTCATCATCACAAGTTCTTTTACTTGCATCTTTTTCTTACTTAGAGTTTTTCCTACTGTTGTTTACTAAATGGAGATTCATGCAGCTCTTTTCAAAAGGTCTCCTTGCCACAGTATCTAGTAAGGTTTTTTATACTTCCATGCTTGTAAGGTGCTTTTATTGTCCATTTCTTTTTAACCAGAATGACTAACGTGACTTCACTACATAGCATGGAGATGGCAGACAATCTGGCTGATGAAATTTCCAGCTGCAAACATACCCAGTGGAACTGGACTACAGAATTTATATCAGGTTGAGGTTTTTTAATTTAACAGTGTGGGGGGTGTGTGTGTGTTTACTACCTAAGGATAGGTGTTATCTTTCTTTTTGTCTTTATAGAAAGGAGTACAAGTCTCTGAGCTACACCACGAAGTTCAGGTTACCTGTTGCTTACATGTTCAGGTAGGGAATTTCCACTTGTGAATGGGAAGTACAGGTAATTGAATTCTTACGTTTTGAATACACAGAAACCAATGTATTTAAGCCATTCTGAGCTGGGCACTCTGTGTAAAGCAGTACAGCTGTTTTTTTAATCAATAATCATCTCCTAAGCATGTCCTAACATCACGATAAGGACCATTCTTTTGGGTTCTCCTCAGTTTTCTGGAGGGCTAAGTGATATATTTTCATATAACTTGTCACTGCGACTTAAAATTCTCCTTTTAGAAACAGTTTGTGCTCTTTTCTAGAAATGGTGTAAAGGCAAAGGGCAGAATATGGAATCCTCAGGGTGATTATAAAACATTGTAATGAGAAAACCTGACCTTGTAGGGCTACAGAGTGAAAGTAGAGAAAATTTACAGGAAAGTTGTATGTTAAATATGGAAATGTTGTTCTGGATTTGAGTACCATTGTAGGTACCATCTTGTTGCAAGAACTGGTTTAAACATTCTAAAAGCTCATTAAAATTAATCCAAATTGCTCTTTTGCCTTCTCCCTCTTCTCTGCTTTTTTCTGTACATTATATTTGCCATGATGGCCTGGATAGCTTGCTCTATTTTTATAACTCCCCGCCCGAAATACTTGTCCGGCATCTGGTCTCTAATAATCTCTTCAAATGAGCTTCCCCCAACCTTATAAATGCTCGTGTCATCTCCCACAGGGATGGATGGCTCAGTTGAAAAAGAAGGAAGCTGGGAGTTTGCATTCCACTCCACTCAAAGAACGGAAACTGGAGCGGTGATGACACAGCTGGTGGTTCTTATTCTCACCTCTCTACAGGCACTCTCTCTTCTGCTTCCTGTGTGGGCAGGGACAGTTGAAAGAATTCAGTGACAAATGTGCTGGACCAGCTCAGCCCTCATCCTTTGTCCAGTCTGCCCAGTGAAGTATTGGAACTCCAGGGAAGGAGCCAAGAGCAAGTGCTACCTCTCAGTACAAAATTTATGCTGCTATCCTTTTCCAGACCTCAGGTACTCCAACTAGCAGGCACTCTGGATAGATTTAAGGTCATTGATGGGAAATTTTGCAAATGTCTTCAGACATATATAATTGACTCTAAAACATGAATAGTTTTCCAAAACTGAAGTGTTGAAAATATCCGTCTTAAAACTTATATTAACCCCCCAAGCTGGTAGGTAAGAGTTTGGAAAAGAGTCCTCTGTATTGAGCCTCCAGGTACTGCAGAACTGAAGGAAGCTGGGCAGAATTCGGTATGGGAAATGACGCTTCCCATTTTCCCCCCAGAGATTCAAAACAGTAAGTTCTTGTTTCACAGGCAAATCCTGACAGCACAGATGACTCCTTAGTGTCAACCGGGGGTGCTAAGAACATTAGAACAATTGTATCGGGTCAGAGCAGACATCCGTCTAGCCCAGCATCCTGTCTGGCGGTGCCTCAGAGGATGCCTAGGAAAGAGTACGAGAACAGAAGCTTATAATGATGCTTCAAACATCTGGTGATTTGTAGCTGAGAGATTTTTACCACTGAAAAAAGTGTCTTGGAAGTAAGTAGGTGTTGGTAGAGTTTTTTCCAGCACTTTTTTTCATACTTTGTTTTCTTTTGAATAAGCTTGCAGACTCCACAGCCTATTGTCAAGAATTTCCACAACCCGGTGACACGATGTGTCATGAACCATATCCTTCTATGTCTAAAATCCATCAACACTACATTTATTTGAAGGTCTCTAGGTAATTCATTACTTGAAGTCTTGTTTCATATCATTTCCTTTCCAGGATAAAGGATCCTTTCCAGGATTTTCAGTTGTTCCTTGTATAGAGACTACTCCACACCTTTGATCACCTGTATAATCTTTTATGGTTTCTACTTTATTATTCTGAGATGAGGAACAGAATTCATTTTACAAAATCACAGAATCATGGAATAAGCTGAGTTGGAAGAGATCCACAAGGATCATCAAGTCTAACTCCCAGCCCTGCACAACACCATCCCCAAGAGTCACGCCATGTGCCCAAGAGTATCTTCCAAACAATTAATGAACTCTGTCAGGCTGGTGATGTGACCACTTCCCTGGGGAGCTGTTCCAGTGCCCAACATCCCTTTGGGTGAAGAGCCTTTCTCTAATGTCCAACCCAAAGCTCCCCTGACACAACTTCAGGCCATTCCTTTGGGCCCTGTCACTGGTGACCACAGAGAGGACATCAGTGTCCGCCCCTCCTCTTCCCCTCACCAGGAAGTTGTAGACTGCATTTCACTGACTTTTATCTTCCAACACCAAGAAACGTAGACTAATGCACAAATGTATTAATCCCAATGTAAACCCCAGTCCTGACTTTTCAAACAAACCCCATTTTGAGGAGCTGCAAGAGTGGGGCTGTTCCACAGAGGAAGGCAAGCTGCGAGCTGAGGGTGACAGGCAGCAAGGCAGACAGATGTAGTCCCCTCACTTACAGGAGTGTGTCCCACACCAACCAAAACTGAAAAGCACGAGCAAAAGTGGTGACAAGGTTCAGCTGACAGACCTGTGACTGCAATACAAGGCTGTAGGCAGGGCCAAGTTGAGCCAGGAAGTTATGTCACCAAGACAGGGATGGCAAGGTATATAGGTGCAGCTGCGACATAGCTCAGGGCCTGAGCTTAACTACAGCTCCCAAACTAATGGATGGAGACCCCAGAAAATCTTCTTACAGCTCCTTCTTGTGTGCCCCTTGCACAGCACTGGGATCTGGGGTGTCACAGCAGCACTTTGCCAGAGCCAATCATCAGCTCCTGCAGCTGAAACCCAACCAGGCTGGAAGAGGTGGCAGAATTCCTGTGTCTGGTGCAGGATATGGACAGTCACTACATAGAAATGGTAAGCTGGAAGTGAAAAATTACTTGTTTCAGGGGGCGAGGTGGAGAAAACATCATGTTGCTGTTGTCAGCATGTTACACTTCTTTTAAATGCTAGATCCAGTTTTATCATTTTATCTCAACAAATGTAGTATTTGCTGCTTGTCAGTTTTGTTTTCTTTTTTAAAATGTTTGAAATGCTCTGTATGTTCTCCAAATGAAGTGAGAAAATTTGACTGAAATTATTTCATGGTTTTCCTTGTTGTTCTGTTTTTAATTTTCTTTCTTCTCTGTTGCTTCCCAAATCAAAATATACATCCACTCCAGGCTGCGATTCACACTACTCTGGTTTAAACATACACAGGAAAACATAATATAATGCCTGGAACAGCACAATGTAACTGACCATCTCACAGCTTCAAAATTGGTTAAACCTGTTAGAATTAGATCATGGGGAAGGCACGTAAGATCTCTTAAAAATAAACAAGTGAAGCACTGTGAATAATCTTTTCAGATATTTGGATCATTATTCCCTTAAAGTGAGTGGTAAAATCCTGTTAGCTTCATTAAGAGTTATAATTTAGCCCAGAAGAATACCACGGTTAGACAAGTCAAGCACAACAGCAGTTCTGAAGCCCCTTCTTAGGTTCTGCGTGTTGTTTGAGGTGACCAAGACATTGGATGTCTCTGCTTCTGCGTGGATATATAAATACTCACAGACTCTGTGAACTCAGTTTAGATCTTTTACTTTGATCTATCAGATCATCTTTAAAAGGAAACCAGGCTTGCCTCCAAATCATATATTATACAATAGTGCTGCTGCAGGTCAGATCCCACAATTACCTGCACTGCTTTGTGGCTCTTCGGCTGAGCCTGTGAGTCACAGCTAATGTCACTTAGCACATTAGTTGCCAAAACAAGAACTGTTTGAAAAGTTATCCTCAGGTCATGAAAGATGCTTTGTCATAGATAAAGCTACAGAGAGCAATTTTTCCATTTCCAACACTTGTGAGGTAACAGTAGCTGGAATAAACGAAAAAGGCTGCCAAACGATCCTGGACTGAAGGAATGTACAACAATGTGACTTACCAGCCACACATAGGTCTTCAGGAAATGACTCACCACGGGGAGCAACAAAAATTACAAGGAATGGCTAGGGTCAGGGCATACAGCTAGATATGTATTGTTCTCTTTATATAACTTCTTCCTTCATAAAAATTGAATACATCAAAAATAAAATCAACTGAAAGATTGTGCCCCCCCCTGTGGTAGACAAATAAACCTTTAAGTTGATTGAATATGACTGGTACTATCAATTTTCATAGAACATCTTTCACAGAATGATAAATTTAAATGTTTCTTAGCTGGTGTTGCAAAGTCACTACTTCTATTTATACTACAGATAGAAGATAAAAAATTTCAACAGTCAAGTTTTCCATTTTCTCTTAGTCACCTTTGAACAAATCCTGCTCTGGGAGTGACTTGGAGAAAGCTTGGCTCAAAAATAATGTTTAGCTTGTTCTTTTCTCTCAGTTTGGCGCACCCATGTCCACGGTATTTCCAGAAATGTAAGAATTTGAATTAAATTTTATTTTTCTAAAATGCACTTGAAACTATATTTTTGTAACAACAACAATTAGAAGATATTTTGTGTTTACCTGATAATATTTTTTTTTTCAAAGATTTTATATACAGGCTCATCCTCCAAAATCTGTGGAATTCCAATTTAAAGATTCAACTCCACCTGAAAAAACTGATATTCTCAGGCAACCACATAACCCAGGCATTAAGACAAATACCAGATGTCATAAAGTTGGCAATTAACACATGAAAACATTTAAAATCCTTCATCTCAGTGATGAAGCAAGGAAGTGTCAATACACAAATTTGTGTGAAAAATTAATTATAATATTTGCATTTTTCAAGCTAACACCACATGGAGCAGAATACCCAAGGGCCAACAATCCTTGTGTATTATTTTCTTTGAAATGTCTCTTTTTTTTCCAGAAAGAGAAAAACTCTGCCTGAAAACTACTTTGGCTGTTCTGATTATAAGGTGTGATTTTTCACGTTACTAAAACTACATCTGAAGTGTAAACCAATATTTACAGACCAGGTGTTACCTGGACATTAATCTAAATTAAATTTGTATTTTATCGTTGTCTTGGGGTGAGCGTTGACAGTGAAATATGTTGACATTGCTAATATATACATTGTTACTATACATTGTTGACAGTGAAAAAAAAAAAAGAAACCCACAACAAAATGAAATATTAATAGGTATTTGTTTTGGAGGCATAAATACACGTATGCTGTAATAAAGAAGCTTATGACTGCCAGTGTGTTTACGACTCTCGCTAGTCCATGATGCATTCACTGTGTCAACAGTGTGTATTTGCTCAGGAAACATTAGTTCCTTTCAGCATCTGAGTATTTTACTGGCAGCACAAGTGATGTAGTAAACAGACATGTCTTGGAAAGCTCTGGTCTGCTGAAATGCCAGTGTCTCCTCTTTCCTAGCCAGTATTCTAGCATTCAAACCAGCTGCAACTGAAGTCCTCATTCCTGCTCAGTAAAAGCTCAGCTTATTCTCTCTTCTGCTTTTTATTTCTATTTCTGTCATTGCAAGGCCCTGTTTTAGAAGCTAATGCACTGTGATTTTTACAGCGCAGGAGACGAGAGGTGCTTCTGCACAGCTCTCCCTCCCTCTCTCCCATCATATCCCTCCCAGATCACTGCTCCTTTGGCTTGAGAAGAACTGCATACTATTTTTGCTAAATTAAACTCTCCATAGCCTTTAATTAAACTTTCAGTGCTTTAGTTAATAGCCGTTCCTATTTGGGTGTAACTTAATGATAATAGCTACCCTGTAAAAATATGCTGCTTTCAAGGATGAAATGTCACCATCTAATCTTTTCTCCTTCATTTATTTTTGTCTTCCCTTTACTGGAGTGTTTCTTATCAGCTTGCCTTGTCAGAAGAAACAAACTCTTTCTAAAGACTAATTCTCTTCTTGTGAATATTAACGACCTGGCCCTGGAGAGAGGCTCTGCACAGAACCACGTCTGTGCTTTGCTTCTCTTGGAGCTGAATGAGAAAAAATACCGTTCAAATCTGATGTATTTTTTACTTGGAAAAGAGCAGACATGATAAATATAGGCTCAGTTAGACATGAAAGAAGGCCTGTGAGAGTCTTAAATTCTACATCTGATACATTTAGTTATTATTTCTGAAGCTGTTTTATCTCAGTCTGCTTAAATTGAAGTAAATTGGCTACAATTTCTTTTGCTATGTGAGAACCCTTCTCTTAAAAAACCCTAGAAAACGTGGCAAATTTACAAACTCTTTCTTTCTCTCTAGTTTTCATACAAATAGCTGTGGTTGTGCTAGTTGTGAATCCAAACAGTCTACCATGACACTTGAACTTCTAGACAATACAAATATTTGTGCTTCTGAAATTACGGTAATTCTACAGTTTAGCACATCTCTTGGTAACACACAGGTAATTCTCAAGCAGCTATGTTTGATCACCAAGGCTATCAAATGTTAACTATACTAAAAAAAATCTATTTTCTTCATTAAAATAAGATACAGATTTTTAAAGCCAGCTACTTAGTAAAAATGCATCTTATTTATATTCAATTTTCAGGAAGGGTTGCAACAATGAAGCAAGTAGCACTTATATTGCCTTTTATAAATTTTATATTGTGTTATGACTAATTATTTTATCAATTATGGAAATGTGATTTCATCTGGAATGGATTGTAGTAAACAATTGCTCCCAGTGATGAGAAATACAAAGTGTTTTTTAAGTGGGGACTCTTTCTGACCTACTGAAAAGAAAAAAATTATAAACAGCATTTTAATGAAACCCAAGCCTGGGGCCTTAGTAAAAGCAACTTAATGTTCATCCAGCATATACAGAAAATTGGATTCTGCACTAATGTGCCTAAATACAGATCAAACAAAAACCTAAGCATAGACTAAAGGGCTAAATGTTTAATCACCGTTTTTTGAACAATTTTAGCCATTACTAATGCATAAATGTTGTCACTGGTCTTCCAGTTGTCCTCCAAAATTCCTGTGCATACTGAGCAGTCCATCTCCTTATGAAGAGTTTAATTTGTGTTTGAAGAAAGCAAAGAAAATATATGTAGCAGATGTGATCAGAGCCAGCTCAGATTTTCTGATGAAATGTTCTACTGATGTTTGCATCAGCTGTTTGTACCCAATGTTCTTCATCCTGGTAAATTTTTGAAGTCCTAATTTTCCATCAGAAAGCTCACAGCAAAGTGCTTCATTTCAGCTTGATTTGATTCTAACCAGGGTGCTTTCTGTGCTGCCTTGTGAGTCCTGTACTTCTACCTTCTGGTCTTTTCTTGGGGTTAGGCTACAACATTTTTAGAGCATCACAGGACTGGTGGGATTCTTGGTGTATAGTGAGCACTGTTGTCTGGCCGCAATGTCTGACACATTGGGAATCTCTATTTTCATCCAGTAATCCTCTTCCTCCTCAAAGGTAACATTCCACCAGGGAAGATACAGATGAACATTAAATTTAAATTAACACTGACATTAAAATACCTTGAAATTAAGCACTTCAGGTCATTTCACCAAGCCAGGAAGATGTAGTTCAATTTGAAGGATTTTTGAATAGTTTGAAGTGAAATTGCTGACATTTCTTGCCTTAAACTTGTAAGAAATTTCCATCAAGTTCTTTAGATTCCTCCACAGAAATTTGTTGTATTTATAGACAGAGAATCTGATCTGAAAGATTGTCTTCTAAACCTTTTTCTTCCTAGAGCACTTTACTGTAGAGAGCAGTACATGCCATCCTTTCAAGAATACAGAAATATCTGAGCAGTGGAGGTGAAGGCAGAGCTGACCATCTCCTGTGAATAACACTCCCACCTCTGTAGCATCAGGTCTGTGAGGAGAAAGAGTGAGACAGCTCTTGGCAAATGCTGGGAAAGCAGATATAAACACCTGTGAGGGTTTTTAACCCTTTTAACCCTTAACTGCAGAAGGTGAGGACAACAGAAAATTATTTGCACAGAATCTGTGAAATTGAGAAAATTCAATTATTGCCTGCATTGACAGAACTCTTCCAATAGGATTAAATTCTTTTCTTGCTTGAGGAACTTGGTTAAACCTTCCAAATGAAAAGCATTTCCTCACTATAAAAAGGATTACAAATCCATAAGGTATTTGACTTTTGTTGGATTTTTGCCCCTAATTTCAGTCAAATCTTACCATTTCTGAAGAACTGGTTGAGGATTTGTTTTTGTTTGGTTTTTTTACTTATGTTTTTACATTTTATACCTGATCTGTAGGGCTGAGCCATCCCATCTGGACATAACGCCTACAGATAAATCATGTCTAAATTGGCACAACAGAAAACGTAATGGAATATTATGTAATATAGCCACTTATTCTGCCAGAAAAGCAGATTTAAACAGGCATTTCCTGAAGTGAGTGAAGTAATAGATTGATCCAAAATCAGAATACAAAAAGCCGGTTGAGACCTGAAAAACAGTATGAGACCTTAACTCACTTGCTAACTTTTACACTGCGTGACCCAAGTGCCAGGACAAAAAAACAATTACAGCACAATAATTCATCATGAGCAACAATGGCTGCATTATTTAAAGTTCTGGGAAATACTTTTCTATAAGAATGTTTCTACCCAGTATGAGAGAGAAATCAGAAATCAAGACTGTATTATTATAGTAAGTGCCCACTTGCAGCAGTACTGACTACAGTCTCACTCTGTTCAAATATCACTGACTGGTTTAAATTGTAAGTCTGAAAATTTGCCTGAACATTAAAAGTGTCTCGAGTATATAAATAAAAAATATTCTTTTTTTCCCCTGTTTAATAAAGGCATTGCTGCTGGGGGAGGGGAGAAATGCACAGAAACCTCCATATTAGCCTATCCAAAAGACAAATAAATGTAAACAAAACATCACTGTTGCTTTAAAGATAGTATTCTGTAGATCCACCAGTGCCATTATAGCTCATATTTCAGGGCTCTGGAATAATTCTCCTAAAGCCCTTCCAGCACTGCATAGGGATCTTGGTGGAGGAAAGCTTCTGGGTGGATAGCCCCTGCAGCACGGGAGAGATCCTGGAGGGATTTGCACTGATTAGAGCTCTTTCTATGCCAGAGGTTTAGGGCTAAAGACACACAGTGTCAGTGCCATTCAATACTACTTCCCACCTTATTTCAGCCAAAAATTCAAAGGCTGGAATTAAACTTGCAAACTGTGCAAGTTTAGAAGACTCTTGATGGATTTAAGTGGGTGCAAAGAATTGTCTGTCAAGTTTTTGACTCTGGTTTTGAGCCCTCAAGGATGGAGAGAAAAAAAGAAAAAAATTGCTTAATGTATCAAACTATGATCCTGATTTATCCAGAAACAAAAACTGGCACAAAATAGGAAAACTTGTGTCCTGGTTTCAAAATGAAAAGTGACTACTCTTTCTCTGAAGCAAAATAAAACCTAACATTCAGATATGTTTTATAAATATTCAGGAAAATGGCCAAAAGTTTTGATCTGGCACCTCACGCATTTGTCTCTGTGCAGCAAGAGAAGCAACCTCTTATGACTGTGGTGAGGAACCGGTGCCAACAAGACTCCCAATCGCTTTGCTTTTTGCAGCACAGGAACTGGCAGGAATGCTCTGTTCCTGCTGTGATGTTCAAGTGACAGACAAGGCCTGCCATACATCTTAACTCATGTGCTGGGCTGCAGAATTGCTTTCTAACTGCTGCTTTTCTCAAAAGTGATGTTTTTCTTGTGGTTCCCAGCTGTGAAGGGGCAGCATGAAGCAAGAGCAGTCTCTGTGGGAGTGGTTGTGACGTTACATGAGCTGCAAAACTAACACTTCCTCTCACCACCTCTAAGTTCTCCAGAAGCCAAACAAATGCAGCACCCAGTCCCTCCAGGAGATTTTTCCAGTTCCCAGAGCTTTCAGTTACTCCAAGTTATCTTCATCCTACAGCTACCAAGCAAGCCTAGCAAAGATTCCCTCCCACGGCCAGATACATCCCACACCTGTAGCAATTCATGCTACCAACCACCTACCGATCTACTCCCCATATGTCTGCCCATTTCTCCAAGGAAGGCAGCTACCAGCTTTCCTGTTCCACACATATGGGCGTGCTCTGAATCCTACCCTGATGCTGCACTCGCAGGTTGAGTTAATTAAAGGCTAACACTTGGCACATATCAATCTGCAACATGCCTCAATGAGTTTGAGAAAGTGTCCCATGTGGAGCCACACAGAACTTGGTAGATCTGTTAACAACAGAAAACAGATGGTAATAGTGCATTCCAAAGGATCTTAAAGAAAAGCTCCCAACCCAGGAACAGGATTTCTGTTGCTACAAATGCTGTAGGCTAGGATTTCAAACAAATTGTTGAAAAGCATCCTCAAGTCTTCAGCTATTAAAAAAAAAAAACTTGCCAGATCGGATATCTGAAGTTCTGCTCACAGCTTTTCCTAGGGCTATCAGGGAGCATTTCTCTCTGCTTTCCTTGGCCAGGTTGCTCTGCTGAGAGAACTTTATGTTTTTTCTTCTCTTTGCCCTTTGGCTTTTCTTCAGCTTCCAGTAACAGCTCGGATAGAAAGAAGCTGAATACTTTCTTACATTTTGTCGGCTTCCAGCTCTGATGTTGAGAGACACTTTGGGACCTTACAAACTGGAGAGTGGGCTTAGAAGATGCTCTTTCCAAGTGTTATTTGGAGGTAACTAGACCTCAAATGGACCACCTCTTGGTGCTCTTACTACTGCTTCTGAAGCTACCCCACTACTCTGGATTGCATATGAATTGGCGCAAGAAAGGAGAAAGGGAATAAGCTGTTAACTGAGAAAGGAGATGGATTATTCATGGCTCTGACCGACTTTGGAACAGGCTCAAAGTGCTGTCAATCGCTGGTGGTAAATAGCCAAAAAATGAAAAATGAGCCTTTTTTAGGCTGCGTCAGCAGTACCAATCACAGCAGCATCCAAAAATCATGAAATAGATACAGCACATTTCTGACTGCTGTTGTTCAAGCAGAATGTATTTTAAATGGACATAAAAATCAGGACATATCACCTTTAAGCTTGTTTGCCTACTCACACTTGTTTCACACACTATACAAAAATGGAGTGGTTTTGTTGATCATGTATCTGGTTTTTCTCAATTGTTTCTTTCCCTACCTACAAATGCCTAGGTCGGTTTTACTGTGATGCTTTTTTCATGATTACATTTAATTTTCAGGGAGGACAAAGATTTGTTATGATGTGAATCCTAGATCTGATATGCTGGAGGGTACTATGGAGAGGCATGGTCTAGGGTATTAACTGGTTTTAACTTTGCTACAGAGCAATGCCAAACACACACACTTCTTGCCTTCAGTATTTCAGTTCAAAAACCAAACCAAACCAAACAAAAGTAAGTACAGGAAAACCTCAGCATCTCTGAGGCATTTCAAAAATGTCTCCTAAATTGTCCGAATCTGAAAAACAGACAAAGAGCCCTTATAAACTAATGTGGAGCTCCACATAAGAGATATAAAGTAGACAAAATAGTGATGAGAGGTGTGACTATTTGGGCAGTGAGTTTTTTTTCAAAGGTAATCAAGCCTATGCTTTTAAATTCTATGCAAAACCAGCACATTGGTGACAATCCCGATTTGCATTTCTTGGGCTTACTGTTGAGTTAAAGAAACCACTAACAGTGATAATCATGAACATTTAAGGAAAAGTTTTTTCCTTAATTCTTTGTGCAGGTCTTGGAGAAGAATGGAGAATTCAGTACATATAAAATGGGAACTATGCTAATAGAGAGTACATGCTAAAATCTCCTTTAATAACAGGATTTAAAATATTCCTTTAATAGGTTTTGGAGAAATTTTCAAAAATTTTAAATTGAAATCGTTGAATTTCTTTAAGGTTTCTTTCTTTTTTCTTTTTCTGCTTAGTAACCCACAGTATCAACAATAGCACTATGTCTATTTTCATGCTTTCCAATTTTAGTCCTGGCATTTAAGGTGAAAACATAATTCAAATATCTAATTAATTTCTTATAGCAACCCTTAAAACTATTCTCTTAATTTAACTTCAAAATAGTTTAGTTGCATTTCCTTCAATGCTTCTCTCTATCCTTCCAATAATCTAGGAAAAATTTTTCCCTTTAATTCTATATTATTTAGTTAATAACTTCTTTTTGTGTCTTAGTTTGAGAATTATTTAGGCAAAATCATATGGTCATTAAGGGAAGGTCTGATCCTCCAATATTATTTTTGTGTAGGTTACTTACACAGTGAGCAAGCTTCTTGCTCCTCACTGTACAGATATAATATACTAATATACTAATTTCTACAGCCTTTAGTACAAACATGTACCAACATACAGTCTAAAAATCTGTAATTAGAGTGCTGCCTCTTTTTGCTTGCAGCTATAGTAATAAGCATAATAGGGAATTATTATACTAAAAAATTAGGTTCTTACAAGTCCTCCGCTAATAAGAATTTTGAATCCTGTGTGGGAATTCATATCTAAGTGGATGCAAGTAATTAGCTTCATATTCTAGCTTCAGTTTAGCATTAAAATCCAGTGAGCTTCAGTGGGAACCTTAGACCTAGGACTGAAATTGTTTGCAGTGCTTGACAGATTAGTCAGCCATTAACTGTGCATAGACTGTGCACATGAAACTAGGTTTTCATCCCAGGCCAAAGTTTGGTTCTTTTTATGGTATGGGAGTCTGATTATACGGATGAAGGTATTAGAGAAAATTCTGAGAATAGCTCTTCATTTATGGCAGCTTTAGAATTAATTTGCTGCCCATCTTCATTTGAAAACCCCTCCTGAACCCAGAGGGACCCCGCTGATGGGCAGCGTTGTTGCACACCTGCAGGCTTAACGCGGATGGGAGGAAGTGGGTCATGAGACGAGCAGCGTTCTTGACACCAAGATGCTCCATTGCTACAGCCCCTGGAGCAGTCCCCAGCCTGGGGTTCTATGCAGCTCCCTGTTCCACCCAGCTGTGGGACTAGGACAGCTTGGTGAAGAGGTCGTTTAGCCCACCTGAGTCCTGGACTTTCTTCCACGCCATTAACTTCCCTCATAAGCTCCCTTGTTCCTTAGCTCTGGTGAATTCTTGCTCTTCACTCTGCTCTTGCCCTCCATGCTGGGGAGGCTTGGGATGCTCCCATTCCTCTCCTGATCCATCCAGCGTCTTTCCTGCCTCCCCTATGTCAAGGGTATGTTTGCTTTAGTGGGTGTTTTTTCCTTCTTTTCCTTGCCTCCCCTTAATCTCTTCCCTTCACTCCTGGGGAGCAGGCATACTGAGCCAACAGGGCATGCAGCTGAGGCTGTAGCTGAGCTAGAAAGTGTCACGGGCTTCCTGGAAACACAAATTGATCGACAAATGTTTGTGAAGAGTCCTGAACCTCTGGCTGTGCTAAAGTTAACAGGTTATTTATCATGTCCAGTCACACATTTAACAAAGGAACCTTGTCAAATTAAAAAGAAAGGGCCTTGTGCTCATTTGAAAATGGCTAATATCTATATCTATATCTATATATGTATATAAAATATGCATTTGATAGAATTTAGATAGAACATGTAAAACAATAATAATATTTCTACAGCCTGTTTGTTCAAATTATTTTACAAGGCTTTTGCAATCAGTAGTTTTGGCTTAGAAGTTTTTTGTGCGTAATTCAATTCATGGCTTCATGAAGGCCTCAGCCTTCAATTCATGGCTGAGGAAATCTAAGGCACTTAGAAGAAAACATTATTTTTTTATTCACCTAATTTAAACATTGATTAAAATAGTATTTTCCTTTAAATGAATTGCACAAAGGCACGTATATCACAACCCTACAAAAACTAAGGGCAGTATTTTGTATCTGAGATGATACATTTTAGACATAACCTAATATTTGGATGACAGACATAAAGAAGTCTAATAAAATGCTAGATAGTTGTACACATATTATTACAATATGTGATTAATTACATATAGTTTTTATTATAGTTTTTTATTAGACTATGTCATTGCAGTGTGGTGTGTGGCAAAGAATGAAATAATTCAAAAAGATTTGAACTGCATGTGCCACGTGGTCCCAAGATAAAAATCAAAGTTCTGCCTCTTCCAAAGCAAATTACTGCAGAAAAGCATTACAGGGACTATCTCGGCCAGGGCAGTAACATACAGTGAAATTCTTCACTGCTACAGAAAATCAGTACAATTTCATTACCCTGCCTCCCTGCAGGGCAGCTTGATGCACTTACATTAAAGCCTCCATCTCTTACCTGTTTCTTAAAATGCTTGCTGTTTATGTCTTCAGGGTTCTACCCTGATATTAATTACAAAGAACCCTCTAGCTTTATAAAACAACTTGTTTCAGGATTGGCTTACTGTATTTCTTCCTGTATTTAAGAAACAAGACAACCTTGAAATAAAATGTGGTTTTGTTTAAGAACCTATGCAATGTCATGCTAATCCTATAACATCTTTGCTTACCAATTACTTTTTTCTTTGAGTTTGTTGAAATTCTTAGATAAGAACCCTGGTTAGTTCTGCTGTTTGTTTTATTGTTTTGTTAAGGCCATAACACGATGAACATTTCATGAAGGACGATAATGAAAACACACCATTAGCCCCGAGTTGCAGCAACATAAACTGAGATAGGAAGCAAAAATGAGAAGCAATGTGGAAGGATTCAGGAAGGACAGCAGCCCCTAAAATGGCTCTACAGATAAGAGAAACAATCTCTAACTAATCTTCTAAATCATTAGCATTGCAATAGTTCATACCACACAAGATTAATGATTATTCTTTACAGTAGTGGAGAAGGCTAAAAGAAAATATACTTTTTTTCCATATATGCAACCACTATAATGTAGTAACCCACTTTTACAACATCTTCATATTGGCTTTGCTCTCAAAGCATCTTACCTAGATATCAGTCTGTTTTAAAATAATGGTATAGTTTCCTATCTTCTGTTTGTACGTGTCAGATTTATTGTTTACACCAATGACAACTTGAAAAAATTAGGGACTAGCCTTCTCTGCAGAAAGAGCATTTAATGCAAAACAACACCCCAAAGTTCCACATGTTGCTCTGCATTACGATTCAGTACTTAACAGGAAAGGCCACTTGACAAAGTAAAATGTAGTTCAGTTCTTTGGGCTGTTTTCCCTTTCTAGGCTGCTGAAAACATCACCAGTTACCAGAACTGAAAGCACATATTTTTTTAAGGGTGGCCCAAGAGCTCAAATTCCTTTACCTTGCACAAAATAAAATGGTAGCAGTGATACCCATCCAGACTGTGATCAGGTGAGTTTCCTGACTGTATTTTAGACATTACAGGATGTGTGGTGTTTTGAAGGGGAAAGATGGGGCATGCAGCTAAAAAGATTTATATGTGCACTCAGATCTTGGGGCTTAATTTGAGTCTGTTTTTCAGCTAAGTAATGAACAGCTGTAGAAGTCAGCAAGTCTGCTTCTTCATGGACGAGAACTAGAAATATGAAGTCTAACCATTTTCTATGCATAACTTGTTCTGTTTACACACATAAGCCTTAGTAAGCGTTCTTTCCAGCTGTTCTCTGTATCCCCGAGAAAAGCTGTATCCCATGTACTGCAGAGAAGTAGCATACATGGAGATCTAATTATCTGACATTTTTAATAACCAACTATAGCTGTATAAAAGTTGCATGTCATGTAGGCAGATTGAAGCTTGTGACCAACACTTGCTGTGGACAGATTTTGCTTGTGATGAAGGGAATTGAAAGTCTTTTTCTTTATAGCTGTTTTCTTCCAGTTCTTCAGCCAGAACAACAACTGTGGTGGCCACAGCAGACAGAAGGATAATTATTAAATGCTTTCTGCATGAAAAAGCATAATTCCCGTTTATGTCAGTCTGACTGGGGGTGCTGTGAAGGAGCATGGCAGGTTCCTGCTCCACAGCTGAGCTGGCCTAGAGACATAATCTGCCTCATCGTTGTTGTGGCTGCACGTAAACCAGCATCTGTCCTTTTCCTGACCAGAAGCACTGCACACTGCAAAAATAATGCCGCCGAAGTACAATGTGCACAGGCTGGTATCAACAGGACAGATAATCTTTAACATCACTGAATACTGAAGAGAACCTGCCATGATACCTCCAGGTCTCTTCGTAGGAATACTCTTTTACCAGCTTGACATAGTTGCTATTTCTCCCTCTGGTCTCATGACATCTCATGCTACTGGTCCACATGCTCAAATACATTCAGAAACTGGAAGATACACACATACACTTCTCCTGTTGTCCCCAAAGGTACTCATTTGGATGACACAGTTATTTTTCTTCTTGCCTGCTTTTTGTCTTTTAGATTCAGTGTGTTTCAGGAAGTTGTGAACATTGTTTTACTTCAGGTTATACTTCTGGTAAAAGTCACACACCTTTAACTCAAATAATGTATTTTATTGCTCTTGTATAATATGATTTATGTCACCCTTGTCTTAGAGCTGAGATGAAAGCAGACACTACAAGAGCCACAAATATTTTGATAAAGGGGATCCCCTAGTTAAAACCAGAGGAGAAGTGCTTTTAAATGTGCCCTGTGTGGCACCAGTGTTACTTCCTTACATAAGCAAAGCAGGAAGAAATGAGCTAAAAAGCTAAGAAATAATGAAATCCATGACCTAGAAAAAAAGAACTGTGAAATTAAAAACAAATAAACATTCTGTGCACCACAGTTCAAGAAACTTGGGATGGCAAGATTTTTAAGCTAGAAAAACCCCAGGAAAGGGTTTAATTTCCATTTTACATCTGATGTGTCAATTTTGATTTGTCACTTTTATATGGATTATCCTGAAGCCTCTAGCCAAGGAGGGTAATCTTTTCTTTATGAGAACATCAGCTTCAGGAGAATCCATATAAAGTCAGTGTTCCTCATGCTGTTCAAAAATTAGTAAAAAGTTAGCTGAAAAGAAAGAAAATGGGAGAGGGAAATGTTGGACCATGTTTCTTTATATCGAAAGTCAGCGTTACATCCTTTATGTACATTACTCCCCATGTTTTTACTAGTCTTTACTGAGGTTTGTCCGTGGAAAAAAATGAACTACAATTAGATTCAGATGATCCCAAATTACATGGAGCAGACTATTTTAGATTAATGAGTAATACAACCTTCTTTTTCTAAAATTAATTTTATGAACAATGTATAAATAAGTAAAAGGGATAATTCAACTTCATTTGGGATTGATAAATTTTCAGGAGTTATTCATCTTATTAAGTGTATAAGACAGTAGTTCCAGGCTGTGATTCGTCTGAAGTACACCAAGCAGGATGGGATTCTTGGTGCTCTGACTAGGTAAAGACTGTGCGCCAAGATTATGGCTTCCTTTATTTGCTACCCTTGTGACTTGTGCTGGGGACAAAAACAGCATGTTGGACCTACTGCCCTCAGCAGACTCTTCTTTAGTATGGAAAGCTGTGAACCTACTGTCCCATGAGTCCTTTGGTCACTGGGCTGTTAGCTAATTCAGCACTTTTTCCCCATAACAAGTGTGGGCGATTTTTTAGAGCCTTACGAGTGCCAGTTACAGAAGCACAAAAGGGGTGTGGTGAGTTTACTTTGGATATGGTGACCTCTCTATGCCTTGTAGGAAGTCAGTGAGCTTAATCACTCTCTCAATAAGCCCAGAAACCTTGAAAGACTCCTATGGCATAAACAAGGGAAGAAGATATCTGTCCCAGTGGAGATGAATTGCAGCTACACAGAGGCATCTCCTCTGGGGAACGTGGAGGATGACTCTCAGAAGAATTGCAGCTTGTATAAGCACAATGTGAATACATGGTGTGACATAGAACCTCTTCTTCTCCATTTAAACATTTGTTTTATGGTAACGAGATATATCTCCTTTTATTCCTCCTTCTTTCCTGGGTTCAGAGGTTGGGAGTGTTTCTTTTGTATATAAAGAAAATTTTCCACCAATAAATGAAATTCTGTCAATATAGAGGTATCTAATTGATATCAAATTTGATATATTAACTGTCTCTCTTCATCCTCGTAAGAATTTTTTAGCAATTTTGTGTAGTCCTTCAGCTCTTACTGATGTGGACAGAGAATATTAACTGGCTCTACCAGGGTTTTAGGCTTGATCCAGGAGCCATAATAAAGAAGCAAGCTTTGCACTAAAATGTATTTACTACTTCTCCATAAGAGTATATTAAATGGATTCTGTGCTCAGCGCTGATGACTGACAGGAGGAAGGAGAGTGAGCTCCTGGGTTGCTTTTGGCATTTGTATTGTGTCATTCTGCTCGGAGGAGGGTGAGATACACTCCACTGTGACCATTTGGTGTGTAGGGCTTGTACAACCACGCTGCGTGTAGCAGAGTGCTGCATGGCTTGAGCTACTCAATTCTTTGGGCAAACCATGGTCTCCAAAGGCAAATGTGCTTAGAACTGCCCTGGTGTTTGTCGCTCTGGTCTTCAGGTATTGTGGAGCATATTAACACAAAAAATCAAATTGTATAACAATTCAGCCAAACTTTTATTATTTCCTTTTTTCCTACACATAATACTTAGGGCAGTATTGTGACCCAGGCAGATGTGTGTTTTGGTTTGTAACAAATTCATTAAGAAAGCTGTGATTGCTCCGTGCCTTAACCAAATCCACTTTTTATTCTTCCTGTGCCAAAACATCTCTTTGTAGGCTGGAACTTGAGTTCTCTGGCATGTTAAAAACTTCATCAAGAACACATCCAGTAACATACAGGTATGCTTTCGCTGCCAGGCCTACCTATGTTTCATGTGCTAAGAGGGAAAATATTCACTATGTCGTGTTACATGTTCTTAATTTGTGTCAGCTGGACTGACAAGCCAGAGTGTCTACAGCTCATCTTTGTGCAAGCTCTGCCTTAGTTCTGGATGCTCTGCATGCTTCAGCAGGCCTGCCAACATACTCCAACTCGGTAAGAGAAGAAAAGGTTTTCTTTGGATTTCAGATTTGAGATGGATTGGATGGAATGGATCTAGAATATGATACTTACTAAGATGATTGCTCCTATCATTTAAATGGTGATAAAGTACCTAGAGAAGCTTGAAAATGAATGAAAATTAGAAAGAGAGTGAAAAAAAAATATTTTCTCACAAAAGAAAAAGAAAAAAAAAAGAACTTTAATTGCTACTGAAATCCCTCCAAGGGCCTTCTATTTACCCTATAAAAGGCAGGATGAGTATTAAGACCTTTTAAAATTTAGGTCTAAATCAAAAGAATTGCAGAAGGTTCACTGTTTAGATTTACAACCAGATGCTGTAAGCTGAATTAACAGAAATAATAAATAACATTTGGATAAAAACTGATGTTTCAGATGATGAAATTGCCTCTGTTTTTCAGAGAATGATATAGGTTATTCTAGTCCACTGAGACGACATTTCCATGGGTCATTTACCCTCACAGACAGCAATGAGTTTTAAACAGAAACTGAGATGAAACATAGCAGAAAAGGGGTATTTTTCACTTGCAACTACATTTAAAAATGTTTAAGGGACATTTTCACTTCATTCAACAGTTGCTCAGGATAAAATTCCACTCCTCTACTGTACCAATCAGTCTCAATGCCTGTTCTTTTCACAAACATAAATTTGGCACGTTCACTGTCTTTTCCAAGGTTTTTCCGTAAGGCACCAAATCTAATCTGCTCTGAGCCTTTTAAGGTTTTTAGTGAAAGGTCATGATATCAAGTCTTGAAAACATGAGAGGCAAAGTTTTGCTTATGAGTCTTAACAGTACTGTGATGTCACTTCTTGTACACAACATATTTCTTTAATTACTTACACTGCTTTGGGGTTCTGGTTGGAGCAGCTTGATGCAGGGGTACAGTAATTTCACTAGGTGCTTATTCCAGTACTTTCTTCACAGGAAATTTTTTCAAAACACGATTAGCTTTGAATATGTTGTTAATTAAATTAGTCATTATGGCATAATTGTGCCACATTCATTATACTGTATATACACAGCATATAAAATAGTAGTTTTTTAATTGTTACAGTTCATACAGTCTGCAGCCATCTTTCCAATATGTGAATGAATAGTAAAGTTGTGGAGCCTCTCATTCATGCAGCTAGAACTACAATGAAACTCAAGTTTGTGGAAAACTGGGTACAAGAACAAATAGATGGAAAGTAGACCTACAAAACAGTAAGAATTAAAAAAATAATGTAACTCTTCAAAAAAGACTTCATCTTTTGCTTGTTTAGGCTCATGTCCCAATCCGATAAGGACTGATTTTAGTCTGAGACAAACTTACTCATTCTTTTTCACATTCCCTTCCTGTCTCCCATGCGCCACCGCAGTCTCCTGTCCTCCAGGAGAGCTCAGGTGTCTGTGTATGTGCCTGGGGTTTTTGGAATCACTACAGAATTAATTTTAAAACAGGAACCTGGTTAAAAACATAATGTAAATAAAGAGAAAGAGCACCTAAAAAAAAAGGAGTTGGTTTTTTTTAAACTCTGAATTTCATTCCCTTAGAA
This sequence comes from Struthidea cinerea, assembly GCA_013397865.1. NCBI lineage: Eukaryota > Metazoa > Chordata > Aves > Passeriformes > Corcoracidae > Struthidea > Struthidea cinerea. The sequence goes on along the minus strand of VZTI01004009.1, from coordinate 1,025,526 downwards.
AAATACAAGTTGGCTGGTAGAGTCAAGAAAAGAAGGAAATAGAGTTGGAGGTGTGTGTTATTTTAAATGAAACTTAAAGAACTTCACAGCTTAAATGTTTTTTGTCCTTTTGCTCCATTTTTCAAATATCAGGAGTAATATTATAAAATTCAGCATAGCAACTTGATGGTGCTTGCTGCTTTGAAACACCACATATTGCCTCATTTTGCAAAGGGCCCATTATAATTTGATCCGTATACTTTCTTTTAGATATAAGTTAAGGCTACAGCTTTTCTTGTGTTCTGGAGCAAGAGAAAAAGAGGAGTAGTCATTGTGCTGCCATTTCCAGCCTGTTCTGGGTGAGCAGTGTGTGCTGTGGATGTGTGTGTGTGTGGCAGGGTGTGTGAGTGCAGCCGCAGTCAGCCCGCGGGTGTGCCCGCGGAGCTTGGCAGCGCAGGTGTGTGCGTGTGAGGGAGCGCTGGACAGCGAAGGTCAACCCAGGCAGGCCACTGAGCTGGTGAAATCGGCCCTGAGCAACAGCTGGGAGGGCCTCTAAGGGCAGCTCTGGGTGTGAGAGCTGCAGGAAAGCAACTGAAGTGAGCGCTGATCCTTGCCAGGACCCACAGATCACACCTTATCTAGGGTGATGCCAAGATGGTTCTTTCCCCCTGTATTTTATTGATGAACATTTCAAAAGGTCATGAAATGGTAGAAGACAAGATACACAGTGAAAAAAGGGTTACTCAAAAGTAGTAATAGTTCAAATCAATCAAACCTAAAAAATGGTAAGCATTGAAGGGCATTGTTATTAGAGAAACATTGCAGATAAACCCAGTTCCCACAAGAATACAGTTGCAAGACCTTGATTTTTTTTTCATAACTTTTCCCCAACTTTAGAAACATCTAGGAGAGATATGGCAAAATTCTGTGTTTTTACTGCTACCTGACTTTTCTAACTCTGTTCTGTCACTTTGAATCCCACGCTCATCAGGAAATGACAGATATTTTCACAGGCCAAGAAAAACAACAACCACTAAAACAGGGGAAGAAGGAGATTTATAAGATCTCTCAAAAAGTATTATTTAAAAGACTCTTTTCCTCTCGAGAAATAATTTTTTCAGGGACAGTATGAACCCAGGAACAATGTCAAAAACTGAACAATTGTTCACATGTATAGGCCTGAAGCATGTCTGAATTGCATGGTCATTTAGTGTCTTCTTTGTACAACAATGAAACAAAAATAGGCATCTTGTCCAAGCATTCTTTGTATTTTTTCTCCCATTGTAGAATAAGGACATGTCTGTTTATGCAATGCTGGATAAAGCATGGTGGATTACTTAGACTTTAAATAAGAAATGGTGTGAAAAAACTCCACGGATTTTGCTAGCAAAAAGGCAAGGACAAAAAAGATTTAATTCAGATATTTTTGAAGGAAAAAATACATGTTTTAGTGCTACAAATACACACTGCAGTGTTTAGATCTACCTGATCTCTGTGATAAAGAGACACAGTATAAATTCACAACTCTTAATGAAAGACAATAAATACACTCTTCCTTTTTATCATATTAATTGCTAATTATGAGGGCAACTCAGGCTAAAAAAAATAGACCTTATAAGGAGTAAACACAACCTATTTCAGCACTTAAGGCACTTAAAGAAATTCCTAATGTCTCCTTCACAAAGACATCATGCCCTGTAGAATCCAAGGGGAAGAATGAAAGAAAGATCCTTGACAGCTTTTCTTTCCTACCTGTACCCTTGCTCCCATTTACACTGTCTGGGGTTTGGAACTCCTAAACATTTTTTTCAGCACATCGTTTGAACAAATGGTATCAACTAAACCCACTTTTCCGCTCTTTTCCCATTGAAACTAGAAAATGCACTTTGATTGCTTCATGTCTAGCAACCTAATGCAGTATACTTCCCTATGTATCCTGAAGTCTTCCATCAGATTTGGATGGAAAAAAAACAGAATCTGAAACTATGAAAGAATGTCTACGTCTATCTGAAACTTTTGGGTGGATGACGATAGCTGAAATAAAAGCATCAGGCACATTTTCAGAATCAGTCTTCATTTATGTGTATTCCTTTGATCTTTTGTAGATAAAAAAGAGCAGTCCTGCACTTTTCATCCTGGTAATGATTTCCTAGCCACTGCCTCTAAAGCTGTAAAATTTCACAAATTTTAGTTTCTACTAGTTTGACATGTATCTAGTTCCTAAGCACCATGAAAATGCATCAAAGAATAACCTTAATGCAGAGAATAACCCTAACTCAAGAAGTAAACACAGTTTTATAACCTTTAGGGTTTTCAAATAAAAGGATTTTGACAGTGACAGATATTTTTCAAAAGCTGTGATCTCATGTTAAATTTCACAAGTTATATGATAATTTTGGAATGCTGAATCACATACATCACTAATATTATACAGAAACAGACCACAAGGAAATGTTACTTCATTTTAAGTAATTATATGCAGAATAAATAAGCAGGAAGTATCACAGAAACCCTTGATTTTTAAAAATGCATCTGCTACTGCTATGCATCTAGTAAGGATGTATAGAACATTCTGAGATAGAAATGCAAAAATCCCAAGACGATGGAATTCATCTCTCTGGAAGTACAGCATATGTTATACTACACTTGAGTCAACAAATTGGCATTTCTGGAAAGATAGATGAAACTATGATTCCTAACATGTATCAACAAAGTTTGATATAGCTTTAGAGCACGGAAGTAATTTTTTGATCTGGTTTTAAATTTTCAACTAGAACCAGTAAAATTAAAACAGTGGGGCAAAGATGATTTTCATCAGTAGGAAATCTGTGTTTGAGTGCAATTAACATGTACAGCACATCTGACTCTTTCTTGGCTGTATAACCTGTATCAGGTTTATGTGGAAAGGTTTTGGTAGTGCAGGGGCTGAGAGGTGGCTTAAATTGGAGAAGAGGAAGGCTCAGGAGAGACCTTGTTGCTCTCAACAATGTCCTGAAAGGAGGGTTTAGCTAGGCGGGCATGGGTCTCTTCTCTCAAGTAATGAGTAATAGGACAAGAGAAAATGGTCTCAAGTTGCACCAGGGGAGGTTTAGATTGGATATTGGGATAATATCCCTCACCAAAATGGGTGTCAAGCACTAGAACAGGCTGCCCAGGGGAGTGCTTGAGTCACCATCACTGGAGGTTATTAAAAGACCTGTAGATGTGGCACTTGGGAACATGGTTTGGTGGTGTATTTGACGATGCTGGGTTAAAGGCTGGACTTGATGATCTTCAGGGTCTTTTTCAATCCAAATGACTCCATGATTATGTAAGAAGCTGCCAGAAGCTTCCCCCATGTCCAATAGAGCCGATGACAGACGACTCCAGGATGAGCCCACTGCTGGCCGAGGCTGAGTCCATCAGTGACAGAGGTAGCACCTCTGAAAACATGTATTTTAGAAGGTGGGAAAGAAAGCTGCAAAACTTTATCCAGGGAAAGGAGTGAGAATATGCGAGAGAAGCAGCCAGCAGCCCTGCAGACACCAAGGTCAGTGGAGAAGGAGGTGGAGGAGGTGCTCCAGGTGCTGGAGCAGAGATGCCCCCGCAGTTTGTGGTGAAGACCACGGTGAGAAAGGCTGTCTATGCAGCCCATGGAGGACCATGCTGGAGCAGATTTGCTGGCAGGGCTTGTGACCCCACATGGGACCCATGACGGAGCATACTATTCTTGAAAGACCACAATCCATGGGATGGAACTGGAAGAGTGTGAAGAGGAAGGAGCAGCAGAGACAATGTGTGATGAACTGACCCCAACCCCCATTCCCATTCCCCTGTGTCACTCAGGTGGAGGAGGTAAAGATATCAGGAGTGAAGTTAGGCCTACATTACTTGTTTATGCAGTATTGCAATTCCTATGTAGAAGTCCTGCTATCAATGAGAAATGCTGCTTTGACTAGATAGTCCCATCAATAGTAGAGATTTTCTTGTGGGAAATACAGGTTGAGGTTTAGTGACACGACCACCATGTGTGGGAATGAACAGCACTACCAACTAAGACAGTTTAATTCATAGCAAACATACTTCCTTGTAGTGTAACTTCACTTAAGCCAGTGAATCTACCCTGAGAAGAAAATCACTGCTGCATGCAAGAATTAGACACATACTTGACTTGATTTTCAGAAGTGCTGAAACTTTAACTGCTTTCACTGTGACTGCTGAAACTGGCTTGTGACTGCAACTGGATTTAAGAGCTTCATTAGTTATGAAATTTCTCTGCCATCAACTCTGCTAAAACTTGTGCAAATGTAATTATCTGAATATATTCAGGATGGGTGACCAAAGTTGCACTGTGAGATCTCCTTTTAATTACAGTAGGTATTACTGAAGTCCAGAAAACTGTGAGTGCTGAGTGTCTTGAAAAATAAGATCACTTGGTTTTTAAATACCTGGCCTTTGTCATTAAAGCTTGAATGTTGTAGCTTTACATAGTGTATATATTAGTGTATACATGTAATACATGTATATAAACTTTTTATAGTTCCCCATCAGTAAAATAAACATTATCCTTTCTTGGTGCATCTCTGAAAACTGTTATGAAACCAAGTTGGTAAGTCCTGAAAAGAAATTGTGAAACTCCTCAGAAATTTTTTTCTTACTTTCAAATAATTCTTTCTATAATAAAAGCCATTTATCAAAGATTCAATGAGTAATGCAACTTATGCATGAAGAAATAGAATAAACAAAGAAGAAATGAGATTGGGCAAAAAAGCATTTCAAAGGCACTCCAATGAACACACTTGACCAGATATAATTTACTGACTAATTCTTTTAAATTTTTCACTTTTGAACATCATAATGCAGCCTTTGGTATCAAGGATGTATGCAAGGCAAAGATACGTCAGCAACAGCAACATAATAGCTTATTTATTAATTGACAAGGTGAAATGTTCAATAAAAGATGGTTATTGCACATGTATCTTGGAGTTGTCTATTTAACAACTACTCACCTCCTACCTCCCTGAGCCCTGCTTAACCTATCTATGACAGTGAGAACTATAACTCTTATATAATGGAACTTTCATGACACACACAAATATTCTGGAATATTTTAGATCTTAATTTTTTAAGTAAGAAATATTTTCTGAACTTGGGTTCAAGCATAGCTTTAAATTCTTGCAGTAACATTGAACATCAGGAACCTCAGAGCTGTTAGCCTGAAATACTATTTCTGTTTAAAGAGTGCTGGCACATGTGTAAAGCCCATAAATTTTCTTGACTCCAGGATCCATAGTTTGTGAGCTTTAATGAGTATGTGTGTTGATTCCACCAGAGTCCTTGTAGATCTTCCAGGTGTCACTGCTAATATTTCTGAGGGCAAACAGCTTGGAAGCTTGAAGTCTTGGCCATTTCCAAAGGATGGACATCAAGAAATTTATAGTTTGGAGTGACCCAGGTGATGGGATTGCTCCAGAGCTACAGGATACAGGCCTCTGTTCTGTTCTTAGTGCTAAATGCATCAGTTTTAGGGGGAGATTATGGCCCTTGTCCAAGCAGACCCACAAGACTTATCTCCTTCTAGAGGACTCTGACTGTGTTTGTCTTCCATGGAACTTGTCTCTGTTGCCCTATCTGTTGTGCCATGGCATTGTGACATTGGTAGTGACAATGACAAGGCTGTGCTGCAGCCCACCAGAACTGACATTTTCTAACGTGAAACTGATGACATATCCTGCAACTGAGACAAGGCTGATGTACTGCATGTGGCAGATAAGGCTGAGGTGTTGCATGTGGCAGCAAAAGTTGACACTGCTCATCCTTACTGCAGGTTGGGGTGTGTCCCAGGACCATTGCTGGGTTTTGTTCTTCATGCAAAAAAATTATATACTCCAAAATACATCCCGAGGATTAATCAAAATATGTGAGTAAGAATAGAAGCAGAACCCCAGAGGGAACTGTGAACCTAAATTATCTGGTAGCATAGGCTTATGACTTGAGACAATAAGCTTCCCTGTTCTGAAGAAGAAAGGCCTTTGGAATCTGTAGTGTCCCAACTTCCAACAGCATCTTTAAGAACCTAGGACATATCTTCAGCTTGAATGGAGATTCATGTGCATCTATCTATTATTCACAGGCATCTATCTATCTCCAAGTAAAGACTTGGAAATGCAGAATGTGAGAATTTTGGCTAGAAGAAGGCCTCACACACTTTCATGATTGTCAAAATCAAAATTTGATATGGACATCTTCCTTTAGAAATGCAGAGCCGTTTCCTTAAAAGTCAGCTGGGGAACTGCACTGTGTAGGAAATCCAAGGAAATCATCTCATAATTTAACGGGTTTAAAGTTCAAAGAGGGGTGAACTGAAAGTAAATTTGGCATAAATAGATCTATCATATACCAAACACAACTATAGAAGCAAAGGAAAATTTAAAGTCAGAAAATAGTCATTAGTGGAGCATTATTTATTTTCAAAGTAGCCCCAAATTTGCCTGCTGATATTTACACTCTGTACGAATTTTCACTATCTTCATTGTTTTATCTTGAAAGGAGAGTATGTGGGCTCCTTTGAACAAATCTGTTCTTGGATTTTTGAAGGTGTGTTCAAATTCCATAATATTAGTAGCTCCCTTAAAATGGTAGAGGTGGGACTTGAATTCTTGCACTAGAACTGCAGATGCCAGTATGTTTTCACTTTGAAGTTCTGCACATCTAAAAAACGATCAAAGTGAATCTTTATTAGTGGAAGCATACAGGATTTTTTCTTTCTCAATTCACCTGCTTATTAATTTTGCAGCTACCACTGATTTCTTATTCCCTAAAAGCTATGCAAAACATAAAAGATTAGAGTCTAGTATGGATTCCAGAGACAGATGGTAGCAAATATTTGCTACATATTTAGTATTTCCGCATAGAAATATCTTCTTTTTGCTGCTTAAACCTCAATATTAATTTTAAAAGTAAAATCAAAACTGTACAGAGGTCTTCATGGTGACCCACATAGGTCCCAAAATTAAGTCCTCTTGCTCTTTCAATTTGATTCTTATGACTTAAATTCTCTAGAGCTGCACAAAGAGCAAAGGGTTTCTTGTAGCAAGATGCAGGGAAGCTGCACTGACAAAGGTGGCAAGTTGCCCAAATATCCAACAATCTCTAACCTAAACAACCAGTGCCTCATTCCATGTGAAAAAACCCTTAATCTCAGTTGAATACTTGGGCATCTCTGCTACAGTTTGAGGCATGCATGATTCATCACACCATGGCATTCTCTATTCTGCCATTCTCTTTCACAATTTGGAATTTCCAAAAGATATTGCAAAGCATTCCCACTCCCTTCTTCTGAAGACGGCATGTACCATGAACTCCATCAAACAGAAAATGCAGCCAGTTCAGACACTCAGAGATTTCCCTTATCCAAAACTGCTGAAAGCTTCCTATCCCACTAAAGGCCCAGCCAAGCCCAAGACACCTGGAAGATAACCATTTCAGAGCTGGCATTGCAGGAGAGAAGGCAGCGCCACCACTGACACTCCAACCTTAAGCAAGATAACCATGCTCCGCTAACCAGTGAGTTATAAACTGTTTTTGCGCAGTGTTGGCACATCACTGGAAGGATACACAACCACACCCAGGGCAGGAACATGCTCGGGACAGGACAGAAGATGCTGCTAGAAAAAAAGCCAATAATGCTGACAGTCAGTCTCACTGGACTCCTGAACATATACCTAGATGTCTGCCAAGAGCTGGCCATGCAGCCAGCACACCAACATTCTACAGGCCTTGGATTTGAAAATCCAAGCGAGATACAGGCAAGGAAGAAGTATCCTGTTTTCTAGGGCAGAGGACCACATTCCCTGTCTGGTCAGTTGTTCCGCTTAAGGACGGGCTTTATGGGAAATAGCTGGCATCCTAGCTGCACTCTGGAAGAGGTTAAAGAATTTCTACACAAATATAAAAATGAGCAAAGGTAAAACCTGTGTCTGATGTAGGCAACAGCATTCAATTTATTTCTTCTAGTTGGGTAGTATAACAGTCATAGCCCCATCTTGGCACACGTCATGTACAGATAAACACAGAACTTTGTCTCTCATGCTTCATAGCCCCACTTGTTCCACTTGTCCCACTTCATGGCCACCTCTTGCTCCTCTCAGTGTATATTTTTGGAATACAAACGTTTTTATTGCTCTGAATTACTGACATTAACCCTCGGACAAGACGCTGTTCTCTCCCATAGCTTGAAGCAGAGGAAGTTCTTCATCTGGTAGAATGTCTCCAAGTATTCAGAATCCCAAGCCTGCAAATCAGTTCTCTACCTAGTAAAGAATCTACCATGTGAGAATCATCATTCGGTTCTGACCAAAACTTCTGAGGTTTCCTGCCCTGCACTTATGAATGGTTTTTTCTCCATCTCTGGAATATACTGATAAAGGAATTATAGTAATGACATGCCTGTGGTCCTCCCTTCTTCACATTATCTCATGAGGAAGCACACACAGGGAAGCTGGATTGGGTGAAGGAACTCAGAGTGGTGTTGAATACTGATAATCCTCCTGAAGCCACCTTCAGTGAAGAGCGCATTGGCCGGATTTTTCCTGCTGCTGGGTGTGGTGATGAAAGAATGTCATTTCTAGTAAGCACTGAACACAATTGTTTTTTCCCAACACATTTTACCAGAACAGTTAAAAAAAAAATCAGTGTGACATGACTTTTTTGATTCCCCAAAAAATGTAGCCATTCCATCTGGCTTTCTGAAACAGGAGAAACTGCCTGCTCCTCAGGGAAGCTGCATGCAATACCAAGAATTCTAGTTTGGGTTTTAAGTAGCAACAATTTTCTCCTCCACGCTCAGCTCTATACCAGGTTTCTTCCCTATTCACAACATAAAGACCTGCTAATACAGGTTTCTAAAATACAGTAGGAAAAACACCATCCATTTTTCTTTTTTTCTCTCCCAAGCTCTGCAGTGCTATTTGTTAGCAGCATAAGGAAGGCACTGTAGGCTTTGTACGCATTTGCTAACATTTTGTAAGCTCTAACCATTTTCTAAAGTTCTACCTGCTGCAGCAGCTCAAGGTTTCTCAGAACAAAAATCTTTCTCTCCCGTTTTTTTGGTATCTGACTTACATGGCTAAAACAGTGCAGCTGAGATCAAGATGAGAGAGAATGAGAAGACAAAAGCAATGGGCATTGTGTCAGGAGTACAAGAAAGATGAAGCAGGTACACTTCACTACCTGTTAAATTAATATTTCATTTTGTATTGGCATGAAATTTCAAGAAAATAAACTATCTTCTTTTCTTCCCTTCTTTGTTAAGAAACAGCTTCCTGTACCCTTATCTGTATGAGTCTAAGATAAAAACGTGTATGTTTTCCTTATACAGTTAACTGAATCTCAAGTATAGCAGTGGTGAGCTAAGGAAAGAAAAATAATATGGATACATACCCTGTTAAAAGTTTTGATTGAGAGAAGCTCTTAAATTGATACCAAAGAATTGTGTCATACTTTCTGAAATGGGGACTAATGTGTGGCACAGAACCAAAATCAATGACAATAGATTTACTTTAGTATGCTGGATGTAATGGTCACATTTGGGGGGGAACATTATCTCAAACTGGCTTTAGCCATGCTACTAGAACAAATAAGGCCAAAATTTAGAAGTTAAATTCATTCCAATCCATTTAAATGAAATTTATTTAGTTGATACTACCAAAGACGCATTTTTCTTTGGCAGGCAGGACCCTGGGACATTTCTCTGATGACTTTGGGCCTGAACATCTGTCAGCCACAAATAGAGTTTTTACTAATCCAACCAATATTAGGGCAGGTAAAATAACTTCAGCAGAAGATTCAGTTGTTTAATGCCATGGCTGTATACTAAAAAATTGTACCTACTGAAACCAGTTAGAAAGCATTTCCAGATCCATTTGCATAACATGCTAATATTTTCTGAGCTCCCCCCTGTTACCTAAGGCATATTGGATATGCTACAATTCTGAGATGGTCGTATGATGTGCTGCCTCATGACATGTTAAGGAATATATGCCTATTTCACTGTGAACTCACTTTTCCCAGACATTTTTACAAATCTTGAAATGATTTTGAGACGTTCTATCTTCTGTGTGTGATGTTAATTGCTTTAGAAATAGACTTCCCACTAGAGAAAGAAGTGTGAGATAGCTGACCATCTAATCCCTGCTTCATTCATTGTTTAAGAGGCAATTTCAAAATTTAAAACTCTCTAAAGAGTCTGTCAGAGATAGCTGGGAGACAGACAGGGCAGTCAGAAAAACCCTTAGGGAATTATTTCTATTTAGTTGAGCAGCTCAGATTGCTGTCAAACATTAGTGGAGTAAGAACTTTTGACTTCAGGAAGTGACAATTAGAGGGGGGCCTCTAAGTCACAGATATGTGCCAGCGTTGAATTCAACAAAGCTCTTCATCCCAGTAAAGGACTCATTTTATTTTTAGCAGCAGGTTGCACAGGCTGATTATGAACTGTGTTTTGACATATTTCCTTTCAGTAATTTACATTGCTCTGAGAAACAAAAGTGTGAATATCCAAAAATATTTATCTTCTTTAATTTTGAACTTGGCAGAAGTGTCTCCTGCTCTAAAGGGGCCACCAACTACATGCAGATTAAAATCAGAATTCTGAAAAATCAAAAAACAAATTACAGGTTATATTATCAAATAAATATTAGCAATAGTGGCTGTTAACATATCTCTCTTCTGTATGTTCCTTATTTGTGAAAGACTCCTAGAATTACCTGTGATTCTCTGGACTGGAAATTTTGCAAAAGTGGATGTCAGTTTATATGTGACATAAACAATCTATTTTATGAATGATGATATAGAGAAAAGTGCTCATGATGTACTGAATATGAAATTTTATATTAAAAGTGCTGTTAACATTAAAAAGGAGCAGTACCTTTAAATACTACATAAAATTGAAGCTATGGAATTAATTCACTGTCAGAAAAAAATAAATAGAAGTAATTTAGACAAAACTTAACAGGATTTCAAAGAATATACATTTATACAACTGATTTCAGCTTAATGGTTGGCAGATGTCTGTCTATCTTTCATGTTCACTGGCATGCTTCCCCCTCTCTTTTTCCCAGAAGGACCAAATACAAGGTGGTTGTGTGACTCACTTGAGGCACTCTGTTTCAAAAAGATCTGAATGAGTAACAGAATTAGAGAGTACAGGAGCTACAGGGCAGGTAAGGTGCTCGCCAGAGGGGTGACTACAACAAGTACTGCTGAAAGAATAAATTACCATGCCAGCAGATGGTGACTGGGGGAGTTTTTAAGTACTGCCCCTACTGAAACTAATCTTTTCCTATTTTTTCTTTAACGATGTTGTCATAAAGCAAAGGTGCATGCCAATAAAGTATACCGAATGTGCTAGGCTGGTATGCATAAAAGAGTGCATGAGACAGTCATAGTAAAAGAGGACTGCAATAACTGAATGACCAGGAGTGAAAAAATGAAGATGAGAATGAAATCGGTGCTGCTATATGAAAGGCAATGCACTTGAAAAATACTGTAGATCTCAGCGTAAATTGGGAGTTCCTGCTTGGAAATAATTGATAAGCCATGGGACCTGTTTTCTCAACTAATTAGCTACAGGTTTATTACAAGCTATCAAGATTAAGCACCAAGGAAGGCAAATGCAATACTATTATGTATGAGGAAAGTATTTCAAAGAAAGAGAGGGAAATATTAGCATCATTATAACAGAGAGGGGTCCACTCCATCGGGAAGACAAGATAAACTCCTGACTATCTGTGCTGAAAAATACAAATAAAAAACGTGCACAGAGAACTACAAAACCATGTCTAGGCTGTAGATTTGGCACTCCATAGTATTTTCTCCCTATGCCTTGCTTAAAGAGTAATCAGCTGGATGCTATTGATGCTCCATTTCACCTTTGTGCCCTTATTTTCTTTATGTGGTGTCCTGGTTTCAGCTGGGGTAGGGTTAATTTTCTTCCCAATAGCTGGTGCAGTGCTGTGTTTCAGATTGAGGATGAGAATAATGTGGATAACACAATGATTCTCAGTTGTTGCTGAGAAGTGCTTACCCTAAGTCGAGAACTTTTCAGTTTCAGGAAATGGGGGAAAGCAGAGGGGTGTACATCCAGATTTCACCCCAACACAGAACACAATCCTACTGAGTAACACAAGTGAAGCTGGAAAAAGACTCCTTTAAAGGAGATTAGAAGAGCTTGTTTTTTCCTAATGATGCAAAATTAAGACTTAGCTGAAAAAATTTCCTTCTATAAATAGAGGACCAGAAGGAGAGAAAATCAAAATGATAAAACTATCATAAAAGCAAATGCATAAAAGTGGTCTATATGCAAGTGTACCTGGATGAAAAAAGAAGGTCTGTAGCAAGTATCAGAACAGTGAAATCCTGAGCCACCTTTCCAAAAGAAGATCTGTCTGTTCCCAAGATTTATTCCTTTTACAAACAGAATTTCAAGTGCCTGGGAAGAGGATCATCAGATTTTGTGCTCATGCAAGGCAGGGCCAGGACTCAAGAAGCTCTACTAAACCTACCTCTGCAAGATTTCACCAGAACCATTGTTGTCAAATGGCTGTTTCACATTTATTTTTGCAGACCATTATTGTACTACTTACATGCTGACTGTGTACAGCATTGTTTTAGCAGGGCAACAGGTAAGCCTATGGTAAGCGTCTTGCAGAAATTTAAGCACATTGCCCTAACAATTTTCATTCCAAGACAGAAGTAATATTCTTCTTATTGGACATAATACTGTAGCAGCCAACAGTGACTCTTTGAGACCACACTAAATACATTAAGGTGCACCTTCATGTCGCTGTTATGAAGTATAGAATTAACTTTTCTAACTTCAGAGAGAAGTCAGAATCTTTTTTGTGTTTTTGAAGATAGATATTGGGCAGCTGACTGCCTTGCTAGGAAAAAGTTTCTAATGCTAAGGGTTTTTAAGAATTCCTTTTGTTCTCACTACTTGTAAATTCAAGTCCACCGATAACTAAACTGTCACCAGGAAAATCCTCCAGGGTCTAACAGAACCCAAGGACTATCAACTACTGAGCAGCTCAGTCGCTGCATCTCATTTATTCTCTGTCATAACCTATAAATTATTTTTCTTTCATCTTGTTTTCAGTCTTACGGAAGAAATTTGAAGAGACAGCCTGTGCCTATCCCAGAGAACGAGACTGATCCCCTGACACGCTAAATTTGGGGATCTCCTGTTTATGGCCTCTGAATTGGTGTTAGGCAACTGATGTGGGGCTGTAGCTCCCACCCCAAGAACAAGACAACTAAAAGTAACACTCAGCTGTGTGACATTGAAGTAACCCCGTGTCTCCAGGACCATGTGATGATGCCAAGATCTGCAGCCATTGACCCAAGCACAACCAGCAGGCTCAAGGCACATCCCGCCGATGCAGCTTTTCAGCAGAAGAACAATGGAATGGAAGGCAATTGCTACAAACAGTGGTATGATTTCCCAAAAAGGGTAGAGGTGGATGCTTCCATTATTTCAGAGCCACACAGCTCAGCACTGCCATGTATGGCATCACCACAGACACAGTGTCTTGTCATTGTACTTGCAGCAGTGATTACACCAGTGATGGACACAGGGCCCTCTCCCAGCAGTAAGATTTTGCCTGATTAATATAGCCAAATGCATACCAAAGATCCCCAAACCTCGTTTTTTTTCCCCTGAAAACTTGAAGCAAAGCCATGGGAAATGCAGTCAGCTTCTGAGAAATGCAGAACTTATTGGCAAGGTATTGCTCTCAGCTGATGGCAGTCAGAGGGCTGATATACAAATTTCCAGAACAATTTTCAGACAGCTTCTGTTCATCAGAGAATTTGCCTTCTGTTCCCCCCTCGGTTACCCTCTGTTCTGTCTTGGTTTCTTTAAAAAGCATTCTCCATGTCCTTGATATTTTGTATTTCATGTAGGTGTTGAGGTGTTGGTAGTGGGGTCTCCAGGAGTGGCAGGGATGAGAAGGAGAAACTCCAGAGTGGAACAGAAATCCACATGTCAGCCTGTGGAGGACTGCAAACCAGAGCAGGGGAAAACAGTGAAGAGGAAGGGGAGGGTAGACATAATGCTATTTACTGACTGTACATAGCATCCCCTCGTGCATCCTTCACATCCCTCTGTGCCTCCGGGTGGGGTAGAGGACTCTAAAGTAACGAAGGAGTCTAAAGGAATTAAGATCTTCTTGGGAAAGAGGAAAAGAAATGTTGCTTCAGTGTTTGTAGTTTGGATTTTTACCACCCAAATCTGTAAAATAGATTGGCAATAAATTAAATCTTGGCAAGTCAAGTCTGTTTTGCCTGTGCCAGTAATTGGAAAGCAATGTCCTTGTGTTTATCTCCACCCATGAGTTTTCTTATTCTTGTTTTTTTCCTTATTTTTTCTTATTTTCTCTCTCTGTCCCACCAGGAGCATAGTGCTGGAATAACTGAGCAGCTGGGTGAGATTTTGGTTGTTAACTAAGACTAGCCCACCACATATTTACATCTGCAAGGTGTATATAAAGATAAAAATCTTAGCTGCTCCCAAGGCTGTAGAAGAAAATAAAATCCTAGGAGAGAATGAAATTATCTGAACTCAGTTTGTTTGTGGTTTCAGCTGATTTCTGCTCATTAATCCTTTTCTGTACCAGTAAACGAATTGAGATAAGAAGCATTGGCATTTCACTCTTTAAAGTGTCATTCTCTTTAGGAATTTTTTTTCTCCACCATATCAGTGCCACAGACCCATTGGCTGCTTTTCATACAGAGTTGAAGGTTCCTATTTACATTTGTAACTCTTTTGCTGCAGAACAACTACACACAAAAGATCCCTTTCTTCAATCCAGTGAGACCCCACCTGGAACACTGCATCCTTCTTTGGGGTGTCCAGCACAGGAAGGACATGGACCTGTCGGAGAGAGTCCAGAGGAGGGACACCAAGATGATCTGTTGTTGTATGTTCCATGCTCAAATGGTTTCTCAGAGGATGAAGTCTTTGAATAGTTCATACATTAGTGAGGTCCTTTGGAGGTTTATCCTGCTTTTGAGGAACAAGGGAGGAAAGAAGCTTTAGGTTTAATGATGTGTCTTTCTAACAGAACTCTGATCCAATCTGATTCTTTGTTCTTTCCACTTACTTGCATGGAGAAATATATTATTTATCAAGTAGTAATTCAAACACAATTAATTTCACTAACATGTATATCGGAAGCAGATTATAGGCAGATTCAAAGGTAATCAGAAGATCAGGTAATGATTCAAAGGTAATGCAGATCAGGTAACTACATCAGAAAAGGTGATAAATTGTCCTGCAGGCTGGGTTGAACATGCTTCTCAGAGGACATGGGCAAGGTCACACAAACACTGCATTCCTGCTCACGCATTTGGTTACTTTCTTGCTTGTGGGAAAAGCAACCTGTTGGAATATTCCCATGGATATGGTGGAGTGCAGTACAAATGGATTTTCACTGCTAGTAAGGCACTACAGAGGACTCCAGAGAGAGCCAGTGTGTGAAGTTCGGCTTACACTGTTTCCCCACCTTTTCCCGTCCCCTAGCCCTGGCCGCTCCCTCGGGCTCTCCCTATTGGGTCCTGTACCCCAACCCTGCCCTTGTACCGCCCCTGTGATCTGACAAAACTCCCCTGCGTGCTGCCCACGGGCTCTGTCCGCCTCTGGGGACCGCAGGAACCCGGTGCAAGGATTAAACATCTTCTAATACCCCTATGGAGAGACCCTTCTCGCCTCCTTCGCCATCACTGGGTTGCAGGGCTGACAGCTAACAGAGCAAGAGTGCGGGGCCGTCCGGAAGGGACTGCGGGAGGACAGAATGGCGGTCCTGCCCTAGGAAGCCCCGCTGCGCTCCCAGGGAAGGCTGCAGCTGATAAACTACACTTAGAAACGCAACACCAGTGGAGCACAGTTATGTAGGGATTGACACTGTTTCTTACCTACGTGTGAACTGGCCAGACTTCTGACATGCACCATTTTCTTCCTCTGACCACCTACAGTACTTATAGATGCTAGGCTAGTCCAAGGGCAACTAGAGCAAAATAACTTTTAGTCAAAAAGATCTACAAACATTCCTCCCTTCTACCGACTGTCTCCTATCACTGACCTTTCCAGTCCTGCTCAGACAGATTTAATGAGCTTTCCAGTTGTAGACAGCACTGTTAACCTCCTGGGTCTGCAAGAAGCAGCCCTGTGTTTCCCAGCAGTTACTTAGTATACACTGTACTGCAGACTCCCAGTTGCTTCCCCTGAAAATCTTCCCAAACCTTCCCACAATCCAGAGAGAGAAACCACACTTCTCCCTGCTGTCCTCCCAGCACCCTTTAAAGGGGAGATAATGTAGAGCCCCTGTAAACTCCAGGTAAAGAGTAACTGCCCAATACATACTCCACAATCAGCCTTCAAGTGTCAAAAATATTGCCTTCTAATTATTAGCAACACTAAGCTGGGGTTGAACCTGTCTTAGTTGTTCCCATGTGTATGTAAAAGAAAAAAAAAGGGTTATAATCACATTTTTCAATGAATTATACGAGATCATAATGTTAAGGGGATAGTGCTGTATTTGTGGGGATAATTTTTGCCTCAAACACACAATTCTAGTGCTCTCCTATTGCTCATCCGAGAATATTTTTATTCTTTTTTTCTTCCCCATAGCATCTGTTTTAGAGAAGCAATATGTTTCTTTGCATTAAACAAATGCTGTACATAGGGGTTGTCTGATTTCAAGGCTCCAGCTCCTTTCTTTTGCTTATGCGCTTTTCATCGTTGCTGAAAATATTTGACAAAAGGCATATTGCTTACTTTGGTAATTATAAACCAATAAATGATTCTGAATGCTGCAGCTGCAAAGATTTGCATTAGTCTCTTGCAGTTTCCTAACTACAAGCCTTAATATAGTTATCTCTGTACCAGGAACACAACAGCATTAGCAAAATTAACTTTGAATTGTATCTGAACACACTTAAAAAGAGAGGCCTGCACAGTTGGTACAATTCCTGTGCAGTTGTCAAAGCCCTTTAACAGTCCTCCCCCTCCACACTGCTGTTTTGCATGATGTTGTTAATATCACATATACAGACGGTGTCTGTCTTCTATGTCAGAGTTATATGGTAAGAATTACAGAAAAATTCACGTAGAAAAGGACCTCTGGAGGTCTTCTAGTCTAAATTTACTCTAAACAGGACTAGCTTCGTAGCTATGCAAGGTTGCTCAGGGCTGTGTCCTGGGGGGCATCAGGCACAGCATCACCAGCCGGGCAAGGGAGGGGATTGTCCCACTCTGCTCTGCACTGGGGCGGCCTCACCTCGAGTGCTGGGGGCAGTTTTGGGTGCCACAGTATAAAAAGGACATTAAACTATTGGAGAGTGTCCAAAGGAGGGCTATGACGGTGGTGAAGGGCCTCGAGGGGAAGCCATATGAGAAGTGGGTGAGGGCACTTGGTCTGTTCAGCCTGGAGGAGACTGAGGGGAGGCCTCATTGCACTCTTCAGCTTCGTCTTGAGAGGAAGAGGAGGATCAGACACTGATCTCTTCTCTGTGGTCACCAGTGACAGGACTTGAGGGAAGGGCCTGAAGTTTTGTCAGGGGAGGTTTAGGTTGGATATCAGGAATAAGTTCTTCACCCAGAGGCTGAATACTGGAACAGGGTGCCCAGGGAAGTGATCACAGCACCAAGCCTGACAGAGTACAATAAGCATTTGGACAACACCCTCAGGGATATGGTGTGATTCTTGAGGCTGTCCTGTGCAGGGCAGGGAACTGGACTTTGATGATCCTTTTGGGTCCCTTCCAGCTAAGGATATTCTATGAATCCAGGTAAGGGAATGAAGATAATTTCCTCTTGAGGGAAGATAACTGCATGACTTTCTAGGTAGAGTGATGTCATTCAGCTGTCTGACATTAATAACACTAGCAAAAATATTTACGTGTCATCTAAACTGCAGAACTCTCGCTAAACTTAAGACAATTAGGTCTACAACAATTTAGACATCTCTTGAAAGAGCTGAGAAATCTAATTTGGGAAGATTCCATTTATGGAGAGCCATGAAAAGAGGGGCTATATAGCAGTACATTAGATACTTCAGCAGAAACAAGGAGAGGCAGAAGGGGGAATGGAGAATACAAAAGCCAGGAAATGAAGGGTTTGTATCTGGCTGTTTGCTTACTGGAGGAACAGCTTTGTTATTTTTACCATCCTTCAGCTTGTGCTAGTAAAAGTCTTTTTATGGAATGTATTTTCTCAAGGCCTGCTTTATAGATGCATTGTGTAATGCAAAACATGAATCTTTCAAATAGTTATATTAACAACCAGCCATGAACCTGGCTCTGTTCTGCCTCAGTTGTACCTTGTGTGCTCAGCAGCAAATAAAAAATTAAAATTGTCCTGAAGAGTCAGCAACTGATCCCTCTATAGAAGCAACACCTCCAGGTGCTGTATGTAAGGAGGCTGTTGGCTCTGTATCATCTGCTTTTGACCTCATTTTACTCAATGAACTCTTCAGAGGAGGTGGGGTGGGAATAAATTATGACTGACATGCGCTGTGTTTCAGTGGTCCTGTCAGCCAGAACAGTCCCTGTGAACCAGTATTGCCACTGGAAAATAGAAGAGCTCAAAGACTGGTTTCTTTGAGCACATATTCATTGTGTCAGACCACAGCCTGACTCCCCCAACAATAAAGTACGAAAGGGTGGCTGAACAAAATAAAGCTGCTTGTGTCTCATCACTGTCCATCTGTCCGAATTCTGCAGACCCCTTCTCTGAAATTATACTACAGAAGTAAGGTTTTCATAGGTTATTAAAATTAGAAAATTCAAACACCAGAACTTGATATCAATTACTGGACCTGTGAGTTCTACAATGCTATACATAGAAACACAGGCATACGTTTTTGGTTTTCCACCATATAACCAAATTGATTTTAAGCATTTGCCTAAAGATTCATTTTATCATTCAGAGCTTTGCTTGATTTCACTGTGAATTGAAGTTTTTTCCAAAGAAAAAAGAACTCTATCTTAATGGTATTTCTAGCTTTTGCATTCTTATTTCCTTTTGAAGGATTAGGATATTAGAAGCATTATAATAAAGCATGAATTGAAAATGAAATTGGCATTAAAATTCTGTGAGATAGAGTTCTGCAGAACTATTTCAGCCAGTCCTTTTTGATTTTTTTCTCATAATCTAGTTGAAAACTGATGTTAATTGTTAAAATGCGTATTTGCAAAATATGTCGTGGAAAATGTAATCTCAACAGGTCTGATCAATGGTTTTTCACACTTTCTACTAACTTACAGAACAAAAAAAGAATATTCTGATTTTTAAATGTAGAATATTTTAAATAGGAATCAAAAAGAGGAAAGGAAAAATGGGACTAAGTTAGTAATAGATAATAGAACTCAAAAAATTACGTACATTTTCCCCCTTAAAATTTTAATTAGGCATTTGTTCCAGCAGTGAATCAGTATTGCAAAATATGCAAGAATTATCAAATGACTATAAAGTGAAATTATTTGAATTTTCTCCATACGGTACAAAGCAAACAACAATCTTGACACAAATCAGAGTGCCTGTTTGACATCAGGATGTCTGCCAAAACGTAGGTGGTTGGGACAGCATTCGTGCCTTCTTCATCTAAAATTATACAACTTGATTGTTCTGTCAAAATAAAAAGGAAAACTTCATGTAGTTTTCTAACCTGATGCACTAACAGTATCTGCATGTTCTCAATCTAAATGTTGACAGGGTCTGAGGAAGGAAACTCGTCTCTCGCAAGAATGGAGAACAGAGTGAAAAATGTATGAGACAGAGACACCACACGAAGATCAATTGTCTGAAGAGAAAGAATATGCATCGGTAGCAATTCTTTACTAAAAGACGAGCAAACATCCATAAACAGAGTAATTTGTTCTTAATTCCGAGAAAAGAGAACATAGTGATCTTCATGAAAAAATATGCTTTTACATGGCATATAGATAGCAGATCACAAAACCCCACAACTCCAATGATTTAGCAATACTTTTTGGAGTCAGATTAAGCGCAGCAAAAAAAATATTAACTTCAACAACATGCATTTTCACAAAGCTTTTTTCATTAGTAGCCTAATTTTTATAGGTATGAAACATTGTCAGCTTTATTGACTTCATTTTCCCTGTTAGCTAAGGTGCCTGCAGCTGCCAGCTCTCAAGCCCTTTTAACACCTCTCAACAGATCATATGCAGCCCAGGTAGAACACGTTATTTAGCACACGATGAATGTCACAGAGTGTCTGGAATTCACAGCCTGATGACCTGCAGACTTCCAGTCTCAGAAGCCATCTTGTATCCAATTATGTCTGGTAACATTTAGCGTCAATTTACAGTTCAATCTTTGAGTCAGGATCATTCAGTACTTTCAAAATTACCTACCTGAAAAAAAAAAAATCACAGATAACACTGTTTGGTAATTCTGTTTGTAATGAAAATGAGGTTGCTTATAACTCAACAGAGAATGCCCAGCAGAGGCTGGATTTTATTTTTATGTTGGGAAAGTAGTCGTGCAACATGCAAACCCTTCCTGCTCAAATCATGGCACATCCAGGTCAGCATACACCTGGAAATCTTCCATTGGCATCTCAGACAGACTCTGAAGGAGTGTTTCTCGTTCCATGAACCACTCCTTCTGTCAGGAAGGAGAATTTCAGCTATTTGAGGGCTCAGCTGCAAAGGATTTTCTGGCAGGAGAAAAACCTGTCTTGATCGTCTATAAAATGGAAGATCTGTTCAAGAGTTGTATTTGAATCTCTACAAATAAACAGGAGAGGAGCCATCTATCATGTGTGTATGGTGTCCTCTCATCTGTGTGTTTGGTGTTAACAAATAAAATAAAATCAGTGCAGAAAATCCAGAAAAAGTGTAAGATACACTATTGAAATAAAATAAGTTACAATATCAAATTTTTCCAGAGGACTGGATGACTGTTCTGTTTATAGGCTAGGGTGGAAGGAACTAACTGAAGATTTTGCCCCTTGTCCAGAAAAAAATGAACATGAAGAGCACGTGCAAGGACAAATGATGGCCTATCAGGACCATCAGCAAGAAAAAGAGCTGGCTACTTGGCTAAAAAATCTGGAAAAGCTGAGACTGTTCAAGAAGTGCCCATCTCTCACTGGGACCTATGCTGCTATGAGGAAGATTCTCTTCCAAGCAGAGCTGAAGACCTGTAAAACCTAAGACAGATACATCTCATTTTGTTTAAAAAGAAAAAAACATTGCTTCAGTTTTAATCTGCAAATTTTTCATATATCATAATAGTAGTATGCTTAGCTAAGTAAAGAATAAGAATCAGAAAAATAATGAAATGGTGGTGGTGGTGGTGGTATTAGTGTACAATTATTTATTCCATTTCATGTAAATAAGGAAATTATCTCTATATCTTTGTGAATGTCAGGTCATCCAGAAAGGTTTTCCAATCACCATCCTTAGATTGTTTCAAAAGTCACCTGAGCAAGACTAAGCAACCTCACGTAGCTTTTCATTTAGTTCTGCTCAAAGGTAGAGTGGGACTAGACATCTCCAGAGACCCTTTCAAACGGAATTCTTCTATGGCTCTGCAGCTCTATTTTTGAATAACAGGAGAAAGAAAGAGAGAAGAAAACTGTGCACTTCAGAATAAAAAAATTAATTGTCCCTGTGGAGTAATTGAGTTTTGTCTGTCAAAAGTTCCCCATTTTCCCTAACAGGTTGTTTGATGCCAAGTATTTAATTAACGTGTTTCAGTCCTTTGCTATCTTCATAAAGTTAATGAGAAAGGAAACTGGAATATGCAACTGTCCTGTTGGCATCCTTAGCATTAGTACAGACAGAAAAGGGATGTTTTTGACCTTATAGAGAAATAATTAATTAACGGAAAGAAAATATTATTGTAGCATAAAGAATTTAAGCCCTGAGTCCCTTTAGACAGGAATATAAATATTAGTGGTTACTGCAGATTCTGCAGATGATTTTCTAATGTCCTTTCAGTTCACAATTTATTTCATATTTCTAAAGGAGGAGGTACTGTAACACACAGATTTTTATCTTAGCTCCTTGTTCCTAACTTCATTGCCCCCTAACAGTTCTGTGACAGAGATAGTAGGGCTGTCAGAAGACATAGCAAAATGCATATTTGACTGTACTCTGCTGGGGAAATGCTTGCAAAGGTATGATTTTTCATTACATTGTTTCAGTTTTGATGAACTGGTGCAGTGATTTGCTTTCTGACAGTCTCTAGGAACATCCCATTTGAGGATCATTTGTGCTGAACTCCGTAATTGTGGGGTTTTACTTTAAGTTATCCTGACCTCAAAGGAAAGCTTAATGGAAAGTATCACCAATGGCAATGAGCATTTGCACATTGTCCTCCAAGAACACAGGTGTAACTGTGTCACTGCCACCCCTCTGCTGTCGACACACTTTTTGGCACGCCAGCAGGCACAAATCACAGAAGCACAGAATCACAGAATGGGTCAGGTTGGAAGGGACCACAGGTCATCCAGCCTCCCTGCTCAAGCAGGGTCATCCCGGAGCACACTGCACAGGATTGTGTCCAGACAGTTCTTGAATATGTCCAGTGAGGGACACTCTACAATGAGTATGTATACAAGCCTCTTCCTATCTGTGAGTGTTTACATGCATCAAATCTGTCCTTTCTTTCACGGCACCATGTTTCCCTGCTGCCTACCACTGCTGCCTTCCCTCCGTCCTCTCCATTGATAAAATAGCTGACACTTTCTGAACTCATTTAGCCTCCCTTCCCTTCCTGCTGTTCAGGGAGCTCAGCTTCTCAGACGCAGAATTGTCCCTCATGTTTTTCTGGCAAAGAAAATAAGAGGAGTCTATCTAATTTTTTATGACAAATGCATTCAGATTTAATTTCGTATTGTGAATATAGTACTTCTGCACAAATATTCCCTTTATGGCTACAGCTGGCCAGGCACAAAGTGCCAGCAGTGCATTAAACCACTGCAGCCCTTATTTGCATTTACAACATGCTCAGTTTTCACATCCATTGAATCCTTTGACTTTGTTCAGCTGACAAGTAAATGTTCCTATTATCATACTCTTGATAACGTAGATGCAGTTTCATGAGTATGCATGCCAGAATCAGAAAGTAAATTAGCCACGATGGACCATGAATTTGAGGCAGAAGCATTCCCATAAAGGTGTTACCTAAAAGACAAATTCCTCTGAACTTTGAAGTCAGATTTCATTAGTGGGCAAAAATATTAAACACCGCTCTGCTTGGTTGCCTGGTGCAGAACCCAGTTCCTTCTCTGGCACTCTGTGGGCTGAGGGAGCCCTTCCTGCTGTGTTTGCCATCCAGCTGCTCTCCTGTAGCTTACTGGGTTGTGCACACCATGCACAAGCATTTCTGCATTTCTAAGAGTGCCTCTTCTTTGCAGTCAGCTCTTCAGCTTGACCTGAGCCTGCCTTATGCTGCAGAGAAGAGACTTTACCCCTCTTCCCCTCTCCATTCTCTCCAGCCTCCCAACACCTCTGTGGTGTTGAAGGTCTTGCCTTTTCTAATAAGCTGGGACCCTCCCTGTGCTTTGTGTGCTGGGTAGCTCTGAGGGAAGATGTGTTTACTCCTCTGTGGAGGCCTCTGCTCAGTCTGGAGCAAGGCAGCCACTAAAAAATAGAGACCCTCTTGCCTTGAAACAGAAACAAAATTTTTTTAGTAGGACATACCACACAGTGTGCATAAATTAAATGATGAGCAAACCTGTAAGACTGTTCCAGCATCTTTCACAGTAATAGAGACCATTGAACAGGTGTTAGAAAAATCTATTATGAAACAAGAAAGGATCAAAAACTATGAAACAGAAGGAACAGAAGAAACAGAAACTAAACTAGTTTGGCACTCAAGTGTCTAGCTTCATGACCCGTTTTTAAATATTTCTTCAGTATTTTGTCAAACAGTTTAAAACATTAGGTTTCCAGATATATCCTTTTCCAGATATATACTTTTTTTACATACTATATACACATATATACTATATTCCAGATACATACTTTTTTTATCCACTTTTTTTTTACCCCATACGTTATGAGACATTATTTCGTATTTTTGAATCTCTAACTGTTTAAACTCTAAAGTTAGTGGTTTCTTCAGTTGCTAGGTATGACATCTTGAATCACAACTGAGACAGTTGAAGCAGATGAATGAAAAGCGTTGGGACTGCTTCCCTCAGTTCTGCTTATTGATAAATAGCAAATTCACTCTTTTGTTAACCTCCTAATGTTCAAATGAATATTTCAAATTTGTCCTCATATAAGAGAAGTAATGGGAAAAACTAAACCTACATCATCAGTTCTTCAGCAGAACCCTGTAATTGTGAAAAAATGCAGCGGGCAGCAAAGAGATGTGCTGAGTGTTGCTCCCGAACCTGGGTTTCAAAACAGATGTGCTGAGAAAAGCATCGTCTTAAAAACGGTTATGTTGTCCCCATTTGTTACATCTTTTTGTAATTTATTACCTTTCCCTTAAACCTTTCTCTGAGGAGGAAGAAGCAGATTAGTTTTCAAAGCCTTTAGAGGCTGTAGATGTGTTTAGATTAAGTCCTGCAGTTCAGCTTCTGGGCTGTATGCCACCCACAGGGAGTGGTGATCTCTAATCAGTTGCCCCTGGGATGATTCCTGTAGAAAGCACAGCACTTCTCCCTCCAAGGAGTCAGTATGTCTCCTCACAAGGCAAGAGGGCAGAGGACAGAAATGTCCAAGGAGCCGAAGATTTGTCCCTTCCTTTGGCCCAAAGAATTATACTGAGACTGTAAATCAACACGTATGGAAGTCTGCATCCTGTTACAGGAACCCCCAAGCATCAGGTATACAGGATTTGTTCTCAGCCATTATCCCACTAGCAAAGCACACTATTGTGGTGGTGAAGAAAATAATACATGAAGGGTGCTGTATATTCCAGACTTCTGCTGCTATTGCTCCTGAGTGATTCTGGACAGCTGTGCTACAGCATGGGGCTCGGATCACCACAGCAGTCCTGCAGCTCTGGGAATGTCCGTGAAGACACCCAAATGCCCCGTACTGGTGAAAATGAAAGACCCATGTCTTTACAGCCTCGGTTTGAAAGTGATCTCGTTCTCGAGATGGGAACAGCAGGTAATCAGCATCCAAGAATGGGTCAGTCACTGTTAAGGTTCCTGTGCTCTGTCTCCTGCCATGCAGCCCTTCTATCGAGAAATGGAAGTTGTCCAACACTGTCAGTGCTCCTTTTCGCAAGCACCAAACACGCACAAACCTTCAAATTTTAAAATGGTCATGTGTACGGTCACTGTGCTGGTTATACATGTTTGTGGATGTTACTGGCACTGATTTTGTGACATGAGATCTTAAGAGACTATGATTACTGGAATTGTTTACCTCTTCCCAATCATCACACTTTTTATTTTAAAAAGAGTGTAGGAGAAGAAGAGAGCATCATCCAGATTGATGACAGGCATTCATACAGGAAAGCTCAGTCTGCATCCATGATATAAAGTTAAATAGATCTCAGGGACAAGGGGAGTATCTAGAAATCAAAATATATTTTAAAAAATCTCATTTACCTATTGATCTAGGATGAATCAAATACTATAACCAGTTTGCTTCTGTAACTATTTTCTTCATGTCAGATAGGCAACAGTATTTTCATTGTTAAAAGATCTCATTTCAGTGGAGTTTACATGAAGAAAGAAGACATGAAAATATGGAAGACAAAGAAGCACCTTGTAAATTTTTTCAATTACAATCTAAAAATAAAGACAGAAAAGCATAAATGAAATATTGCAAAAACACTCAATGTGTTTTCATCTAATGAAGGAGCTTTAGTCTCCTATAAAAGTCAGTAATTTTTTCTGTGAGTACACAAGAAAAACTATATATATTGATTTCTGTTTGGTCTCTTGCTTCTGGACTTATTTGTGCCTCTGGAGCCATACCCCAACCTCTGTATTATTTTCTCTATTCTTTCAAGTCTTCCCAAGTTCTCTTACCTCTTCCTCGTGTGCATATCATCTGTTGTTGATTTTATCTACTTGCTGGGTTTCAGTCACCACATATGCCTAAGTCATATATATTTGTCGACTACAAGCATATCTTGTCCCTCAGCCTTTTCCCTGTCACTGCCTCCTTCTCACTCTGCTCTGAAGGCTTGCTATGAACTCAGTCTGCAGACATTTACTAAGTCATCATATCTGTTCCTGTCTGTTCTCTCCTCTGCTTTCCATATTGCCTTCTGCATTCCTTAGGCCTGCACAAGAGAAGAAAAACACAAAAAAAGAAAGACTCAAACAGGCCTTTCATTATATAATGTAATTCACTCACAGTCTTCTGATCTGACATCACTGCTCTCTGAAATTTGCTGGTTTTCTGGGGAATTTCCTTGGCTGTGTTATCCTTGACAGTTTTGAGCCCACCACTGCATGTTTTAATAGAATTTGATGAAAAAGCTCTTTTCTAATCACAACCATATGCAATGTACTTTTTCTGAATTCTGTGTTAAACTTCTTAAGCCAATTGTCTTAAGAGAGATTATTTTTGTCTGGAAAATCATCCTGTTTTTAAAATGAAATGGAAGTAACATACCAGCTGAATGAAAAGTATCTGTATATTTTGGAGTATGTAATGAAACTGAGGAATCCTAAACTTTAGGAGAGTTTGACTTGCCTTCATGAATGCTTTGCTTTCATGTTAAATGCAGTATTCTTGGGTAGACTGCTGGAGATGAAGTGAATTGCAGGGATGAGAGATTTGCTCAGTTGGCAAAGAGGCAGGTAACACAGTACATCTGCTAGCCTTGCTTAAGAGACTGACAGGATTTGCTTCAGACTGAAAGAAAAGCTGGTTAAAAATACGGCAATGTTTCCCGCTTTTGTCCAAGTGCATTAATACTTATTTGTAGGAAGAGATACAGGACAAAAGGAATAAAATCATATTAAATCTCTGAGTGTTTCAAACTTTATGTTGGCATTCATTCGTAATTGAAAGAGTTCCAGTCAGTTTTTTACAGATTCTGCCTTGATGACAATAATTATTAGTTCGCAAAAAAAAAAGCCTTCTTGTATAATACAGGCTATCATACATCATCTCTTTTTTTTCTCAGACAGCTGCTCTTTTTCTTTCCTATGAATACATCCAGGCAGATTTCTGATAGCTGCAGCCTGGATCCAGCTTTTGTTTTTCCTGTGGGGAAAGTCAGGAATGGAGGTGGAATCAATGACAAATGGATGCTGGAGAGTAATCCGAGTCCAGGGCTGGAGGAGGAAGGAAGAATTTCTATTCAGCTATTTAAAACTGGAAAGAAAGAGATTTGCAGAGCAACTGCAGACAGTAGACACGTGGGCTGAGGATGGGGGCTGAGAGTGAAGGGGGGGAGGGAGGTCTATGTAGGAGCAGAAGCCGAGAGGTGAGAGAAGATAATGGGAAGAATGTGGGGACTGTGGTGAGGAAGAGGATGCAGCCCTGTGGTCAGAAGGGCATGCACCAGTACGCTCTGTGGGCTGACCAGATAGAAAAGAGCTGTGAAGAAAGGACCTGAGGGTCTGGTGGACAGAGCTGCATATAAGCCAACAATGTGCCCTTGGGGCAAAGGTGACCAGCAGTATCGTGGGCTGCATTAGGAGGGGGAGTGTTGCCAGCAGGTCGAGGAAGCTGATCCTTCCCCTCTCCTCAGCGCTGCTGAGGCCATACCTGAAGTCCTGGGTCCGGTTCTGGACTCCCCAGCATGAGAGAGTGACTGAGGTACTGGAGAAAGTCGAGTGAAGTACCATGAAGATCACTAAATGCCAGGAGTATTCCTTGTGTAAGGAAAGGCTGAGAAACACGGGACCGTTCAGGCTTGGGAAGAGAAGGCTCAGAGAGGATTTCATCAATGAATAAAAATACCTGAAGAAGGATGCAAACAAGATGGAACCAGGCTCTTTTCAGTGGTGCACAGTGGCAGGACCGGAGACAATGGGCACAAACTGAAACATAGGAGGTTCCCTCTCAACGTCAGGAAAGACTTTTTCCCTGTAAAGGTAACCAAGCACTGGCAGAGGTTGCCGGAGAGATTGTGGACTTTCCAAATTTGGTGATATTCAAAAGCTGTCTGGACATGGTCCTGAGCAACCTGCTGGGGAACCCTGCTTGAATGGGCAGGTTGGACACAATGAACTCCAAAGGTCCCTGCCAAGGTCCCTTCTGTGACTATGAATTTTGGGAGGAAAGTGACTCTAGGAGCAGAGTGTTAGTACAGTTACCGTATGGAAGTTCAAATTTGGGGAACTTGAGATGGGAACACTTGAGGGTTTGTGTTGTAAACGGTAAATTGAAACCCAGGAAGTGGAAACTTAAGAACCAAGGTATTTTGGCAGAGAAAAATGAGAACTGCATTATGTTATTCCCATTTCTGTTTTGGGGACAGATGAACTAGATAACTGTCCACTTCTATTACACAACATTGAAAAGCATAGGAGATAATTTGGTACCTCTCTTTTGCAGTTGAGACCATGGTATTTTAGCTACTTAACCTAGGTTTGTTAGGGAGGTCATTTGGGCCTACCATACCCCAACAAGAGACTCACCTGCTTTCAAACACACACAAAGAGATATGCAATCCCTGCTCTTGTATCATATACCACAGAGTTAAAAGCATTGTGCACTGAAAGGAAACTTAAAATAATGCTCATTGCACTGACTGCAACACAGCAGCTTTAACAACAAAACAAAACAAAACAAAACAAAACAAAACAAAACAAAACATCATTTGCTATTATTGACAGTAGTGATACATTTTTTGAAAGCTTGCTTGGAGTAAATCTGACAGGAAAAACCCAAATCCCCAGCTTCTTTTCCATTTTATCAATTTTTACCCAGACATATGATGAGTCTTCAATGCTGATTTGCTGTTCTTACCCTTTTAGAGCTTTCCCTTGGCTTAATTTCCTTTTCAACCTCCTGTTGCTTTAACTGACTTCAAGTATTATTTTTATGACAGATATATCTTATCTTCTTTGAGAGGCAGGGATTTATTAGCACAGCAGTTCCTTGTGATGGACAGTTATGTAAATGGAACAAATGAATTCTTTCTAAGAACATCATCATGGGAGGGATATCGGTGAAAAAAGTCAATCACCAGGTTTCTTTTACTGGGAAACTTGCCCCTACATCTTCTGTGCCCTATTTCTCTCCATTTTTAAATTATTATTAATATTGAATTACTACATTACTACGGCTTCTGAATTTTTCCAGAGAAATCAGCCTCCAATGGGCTGAATATTGCAGACATGTAAAAGAAAAGGCTTAAGAAAGAGCTCCTCTGCCTGTTTCTTTCTTTTCTCTCAAGTTCTCACAGCTGTACAGAAAATTTTTTCATATGGTAAGGACATGGCAGTCTTTATAGCATCTCAAAAGCCAGATATCATAAGCTTCCTCAGTGCTGTGTTTCACTTTCCTGAAATGTCCTCTTAGCATGCTATGTCTACTGCAGGAAGCCAAACGAGCCTTGAAGCAGAAAATACTGAGACCAAGACAGTATCTTCAGAACTGAAGAGAAGAATAGGGATGGGTGGAACTGCATGGGACGCAACCATAGTGAGATAAAAGCATTGGCTCATTCCCCTACATCAGGCCTCAATTCTTGAGCTAAGATGGTGGCAGGAGAATCTTAATATTTTTAATAGAAACCAGTACAGATTTTTCCCTTAAAGTGGTGAATAAAAATTCATGGAAAGTCTGAAGTTATTGAGGGGAACTAACTCTGGGAAGAATGGTCTGTCTTGCCTAAAGCAACGTCCTAGACATCTTAGTGATCTGCATGGAAAATAGGAAAAACACATTGCAAGAGGCAAGAGGCACCAATAAATGCGCCCAAAAATATGTTGGGGTTTTGTTGTTGTTTATTTTTTTCTCAGAGGACATAACTGCTGCAGTTGGGGCACAGTTATGTCAGGTTTTGTTAAGAAGCCAACCTAGTTTCAGAAGTATGGAGTTCTTTCAACTTACCACCCAATAATTCATGAATCAGGCTTCAGATCTCACTGCTCTTTGTAGTCCTGCCAGACATACCTCAGAAGACAACTTAAGAGTAGCAAATAGCATGACAGATTTGCAGAACTACTGGGTGAATTCTTGACTCACTGAGGTGAGGAAGCAGGGCCTGGCGGGGATGACATCCATGTCACTCCAGTACTGCTTCTGCAGCTCAAAGTGGTACTTCTCATACAGCTGCCTGTTGTCTTGGGGGGCACTACTCTTAATATTAGGGCAAGCTGATGAAATACTGAGGGAAGATAATGAAAGCCCCTTATATTTGGGGAAAGGAGTGTGTTTGCAAGCAGTGGCTTTGTACTATTTAAAGGGACTTGTCTGCAAAATAAAATGAAGCAGAGAGATGAAGGAAGAGTGACATTATCTTTGTGAAGGGTAAAAATTCTCAGCTGCAGCTCTTTCATACTGAATTTCAGGTTGCAGCCCAATCAGGAGAGTCTGATTTATTCTTAGCCTTTGAAGTAATACAGGCGGTAAATTAAGAGTCTTACTTCAGGGAAAGCATAGAAAGCCTCAGGAGCAAAACCACAAGTGCAAGACAATGCTCCTTTATGGGTGCAGGCTGCCCCTCGGGTCTGCATAGGCTTTTTCAATTAGTGTTTTCCATCCTTGACTACAGATTGGCAACAAGCAGTTCAGCTGCAGAACCGCATTTCACCCCTCTTGGTTCAAGTTCATAGGGAACTTGGGGCTGGAATAGTTTGTGCAGATGTTTGAGAGAAGGATAAATGGAAAGTAAAATCTACACCTGGATTACAGAGTGCACAGACTCAGTGAGTCCTGTAGAATTCTGAATATAGGTATACCTGTGGTGAATGCTGAATGTCTAGTTACAATGTGTCCGCCTGCTGCATATGATAGAGAGGTAGTAAGAAGAGGTTTCTGTACAGGGACTTCACACTGAGATGTATTTTGCTAACAACAAGGATAGAGCAGATTCAGCTTTCAAAAATTAAAAGCATGACTAGGCAAAAATCTAGGGCATGGATCTGTATAGAAAGTCTCTGCAATTCACAGCAAAACCAAGATACAGAACTGTACTGCAAAGCTCGGCAAAGGGTTTGGATCTAGGATTTATAGTCAAATATGGCTTGAAAGCACAAGAAACAAAGACAGTCTGAGGGGTGGGAGAAGCACCAGTGATTAAGTAGGTCCTAGACTCTAAAGGGGCAGAATTATTATAATGCACCTTTGGGGCATTCCTGCAAGTTCACTCAGGCAGGAATTGTCACTATATATATACTGCCTCCAGCACCTCAACCAAAATTCACATGTTCCTACCTTGGTTCTCCACTCTGTTGTCATGTTCACAGGAGATATTTCAGTGAGTGATCTGAATGAAGGAGATCATGGGCACTACTGGACTATGATGATGAGCAGGTTATGAGGGTAGAACAGATAAGGTATATGAGCTCTAGCAAATACTTTCAAGAAAATTCTCTGCTACCAGGGGAGCACCACCTCTCTTTTTCTACACTGAAGTGGCTTTGGCTCGTAGTTGTGATTTCCACAATGACGTGCATCAAGCATATAGCGACAAGTGGACCACTAGTACAGGCTGCACTTTTGAAGGTATTCACAGAAAGGACTGGGTGCCTCGGTAAGCTTCTAAAAAGGCGAAACCATGGGTTTGATATTCCTGAATACATTCACTTGACATGTGTCACTGAAGAAAGGAGTTTAAAAAAGTCTCAGAAATATAAACAAAGAACAGAATTAGAAATAGATCAAATGTTTTGGTCAGGCCTGCTATTTAAGATCTCAAAGTGCAAATTCCCACATTTCTTAATACTCCAAAGAATAAACTCTATGAAAAACAGTACTTTTTTGGTTTGAGACCATGAAAAATCAGTACTGATATCAGTTTCTATAGCTGAGTTAATGATTCACATGTTGTGTTGGTTTAACAAAAGCTGGTTTGTGGGGGCAGGAAAAAACCAGCTGTTTGAAACTTCTATGTCCGGCACAGAGCCAGTCGCTGAAGGCTCTGACGATGGGCAGGTTACCAGCCCAATTAGACAAGTTGGTAACGCCTCTCTGATGGCATATTTAAGAAAGGAAAATCTGTGAGAAGCTCTTTCTTTTCCAGAGGGGTGGTGAGGTGGCCACTGGGGCCCATC
>VZTI01004009.1:969710-992836 GCA_013397865.1 Struthidea cinerea | reverse complement strand
CCATGCTAGAAAAGTTCACAGAGAACTATCTCCCATGGGAAGGATCCCATGGCATAGCAGAAGAAACTCTTGTCCTTAAACATAAAGAAAGACTCTTAAGAAGTGAAATACTGACCAAAACCCCCTGTTTGTTTCCTTGCATCGTCAGTAGAAAGAAGGAGGGACTGGGGAAGGAAGGTGTTCTGAAAGTCTGCTTTGGCTCTCATTACCCTTTTTACTTTTAATTCTGTCAATAATAAATCTTCTTTACACTGTTTAAATTTTGAACCTGTTTTGCCTTAAAGTTTTTTTTCAATAATCCTTAACTCATGAAAATTACTTCCCCTACTCTGCTTAGCTATAGTAGAGGAAAATGAGTGAATAGTTTTTTGTAGGTGCCTGGCACTTAACCAGCGTCAAACCACGACACATGTTTAAAGCCAATAGTACAGTGGATTAAATAAGTGACTTGTACTAACAAAGAAGTGACATACAAAAGCCTACCTGTTCCTTGCATCTGTAGTTATCAGGAGAAGAAGAGAAATATATCTGCCGTGGGAGATTGAAAAGCATGGAAGAAGCACAGGGCTAATTATTCCAGCTTTGGTCTATGCATACCGAGGCTTTTGGAGATGGCATTTGTGGAATATGATGAAATGTACTACACTGTACATGGTGAAGTAGGAACAATAGTCAATGTCTGCACTGAACACGATGATTTGGAAACCTCCGAAATTGCAAAAAAGGTCAGGATACAAAAAATTCAAAGTCAAATTAGCAGATCAGCCATGTTTAAAAAGATGTGATAATTAACACTAGATGACATAATAAAATTAATGATAAGATTAATAATAATTGAATGCTTAATTAAGGTGAGTGGATGAGTGTATTTTTGGTCATGTGCGTTCCACTGGTTTTGCGCAGAAAACTGGTTTAGAATAAGGCATGTCTACATATGCTGTAAAACAAAAGTTTTGTTGTAGCCATTTCATTTAGAACATGAAGAAAGCATATATGCTCTGCCTGTCAGTCACTGTGTGGCCCTGGCAGATGCCACACATGGTTAAGGAACATGTCTTTATGAAAAAAATATGAAAAAGATGCATTTTGTAGAAAAGCATATTAAGATTCACTGGACAACTAACTCACATTTCTTCTTGCTGACATTGGGATAAGACAGAGTTGAAGATTACTTCAGCTTAAGGAAGCAAATTTTGGAAGCTGTGATTTAGTAGTAGGGTTGGCCAGAAAACAATTTTAAACAAAAAATAGTTCTTGACATCTGTTTCAAAAAACCCTGCAACACTAGGTTTTCATGAAGAAGCTATATGTGCAGAAAGTAACCAGACAAATGAGGTACTGTAAGGGTGCATGCTGGCTGATTTTTGAATTTTTCTTGCTGGCTCTTATTCCTTGTATTTGATTAAGATATTTATTGGACCAGAGAGAAAATGAAACACTAATTAAGTGTCTTTGTTTGTATCTAGGAAGCCACTGGAGCAGATAATGACAGAAAATACTTCATGAAAAATATACTTACTTTTCCAATTAAAAGCTTAGCACCAACTCCAATCAAATAGAAACATGAAATTACCAACTGTGATAATTGAAAATTACTTAAGTAATAAGTAATAGGAATAAGAAATAAATAATAGGAAGTCTGATCAGAAAATTTTAAGCTGTGTTTGAAAATTATTGTTAGCAACAATGACATGGAGAAAAACCCCAAAATATTTATGTTTAATAATGTTTAATGCCTAGCATTATATACACACATGGACATCTGGTTATTTGCCAAAGCAAACTTCTGTTAATTTCATTTTCATATATCCTATTATATTCATGGAGTCTAGCATTCAAGGAGTTTAACAATTCAGGCATGCAAATGCAATCAAAATCTCCATTTGGTTTTTAAGAGACAGAGGGAGTTCTGTTAAGAATTTTAAACTGGCAAAACCTGTCTATCACATTATAATTGACTCTAATTAATACTGCCAGAAACCTCAGCTATAAAAATCTTTACCAAACACTGAGTCACACTTAAACTGGTGCAAAATCCTTCTCTTGCCCAAGCAAACATTAGAGAAAATCAGTTCCAATGTGTTCCTTAAAACTGAGCACTGATTGATGATTGTAACTGAAGACAAACGTATCAGCATAGAAGAAGCAATTTTGTTGAAATGTGGAATATGATGTGTTTTCCTAAATGATCAAGAGAGATGTGAAATTCAGTAAACTGTATTGCATACGTAATATACACATATATATACATGTTTAGCCTGAATAGAAGAGTTAAGCCCCATTTTTTTAAAGATGGAAAATGGGATGTGGGGAGCTGTGCCTATGGAATGAGCCTACATCACAGGCTGTGAGACAATTCAGCCAACCCTGAGGCACATGAAAACAACGGTGGAAAACAAAAATCATATAAAAAAATTTACTCATCACACACAGAATCGCAGAAACTTTATCCAATCTGAGGCACATGGTGTCCTTGTCCAAAGACAGTTCCAAAAGAAACTGAAACCTGCTGGAGGCTGGAGACACACTTTTTGGTGGTGGGGGGAAACAACTCTCCACACAAAACAGGGGTACCTACCCCTCTCAGGGCTGTGGCCTGTGGCAGGCAGGCATTGGGGGAAGAAGTGTCTGACTCTGGTGGAAGAAACCTTTGGTTCAAATAGGTGAGATTGGTACCCCTGCACCTACTGCCACTGTTCCTCATGCTCCTGCTGCCACTGGAATTTATTCTCTTGACCACTGTAGACAGACTTACAGGGTAAAACATTCTCATTCTTGTTCCCTCTAAATGTTGCAAAGAACGGGTTTCTCAGACACAATCCCTTGAAACCTGAGGCAATCAAAATAAAGCTAAAATATGTTAAAAATTCAGAGTGTAAAAGAGTCCTTTGCACAAACTGGGAAAAATACACAGGCACCATTCAAAAATCTCCCTTTTGCTATGTGGATGTTGGGGGTTTTTACTGAAATCTTTAAAAATTTGTATTTTCTAGCTTTTCCACATATGCTTACAGCAATTCTATATTCTATTCAAAGTTCTCTTTCTGCATTATATTACACTGGCACATCATGTAATATACGTGTATCATACACACACACACACACAAATTGTGAGGTCAAAGCAATAAAAACGCCAGAAAACACTGGTTTGGGTCTTCGGAATAGATGATAGATCTTCTGCCTCTATGTGCTTGCTCAGGAAGACACAGTTACCATCACTGAAAGCCCAAGTAATTTGTCAAAGCAGTATTAAACCATTTGGGGGTCTGGCAGTGAAATTTCAAAATCAGCCGATTGTCTCAGAAGACACCAGGTTGTGTCCAAAATGTGTGTGCCTAACACCTGTTTATCCTGTTCAGAAGAACATTGCAGAGTGGTGGCTAACAACTGCCTTTGATCTAGGTTTCGTCCATTAGGTGCTGTAGTTCTGGACATGGTACAACCATTCTTGGAGCTAGAGGCTAAAGAGTGTCCCTGTTATGATACAAATGGTGTTGCAAATTTTTCGTTGTTTTTTTTTTTTTTAAATCTCTGGCCAGAGAAGTGAGATTCCCATTTGCCTTCTCCAAGAGCAGTGTGCTGTACACAGGGAACCAGATGCCCCCATGAGGTAAAGAGTCCTGCTATCTGCCGTGGTATTGCCTATGAAACCTTAGCAGCCATATCTCTGGAGAACTTTTTCACTATGCTGATGACGTACTTACTGAAGGAACAAACCCAGAAGAGAAACTAAGCAAAGGACAACAGGTGGTCATTGATTTCTTCGGTTAAAATTCCCTGACTTTAGACTGTTCTGCTTGTGATAGCCCAAAATTCCATTTTAGGAGACTCAAGATTAAGATACGGCAAATATTCCACTAAACATGGATAATACTTGATAATATATTACTCTATTTTGTAATATTATTACTCTTATCAACCATTTCTGTCTTTCTCACTTTATTCAATCCATGATGTTTTTCTTCCCTGACAGACCGAAAAGAAACTTGGATCCAAAACAGAAAATAGATTTCCTGTTAACTTCTGTTACATTTATTGAATCTCTATTATCAGCTATGTGACAGTGGTTTTTCATCCCTTTCAAAGACACAGGTAATAATGACAGAGTTTATTCTACCACAGCTGTTTCCAATCACAAATAATGGAATTGTAGCATCCCTTATCTTGGGGATAAAAAGAGAGTTATCAAAAATCTCATGTCTGTACAGAAAAAAGGTAGGCATTACACACTCATGTATCAGATCCAAAAAGATGATGGATGAATATCAAATTCATTTTCAGGAGCACGGCATAGGTTTTTTGGAAGAAAGCAGACATTTCTGCATTGTTAATACTTTGGTAAAATTGTGAGCTTTTCCTCAAAGTCATGAGGGGAAAAAATGCATAGTGTTACGACATGAAAGCAAGTTTTCTGTTTGAAGTCCCTTGATTCTGGGACCTAAGTAGTAAGTAATAAGTTTGTAATATTTCAATTTTAAGTTGTGTTTGTTCTAGCAAGTCAGGTCTTCTACTTCTGTTGAGGTTTTTCTCTGTTTCCTTTCCCAAGAATCAATGTGTGACTGGGAATATTCAGTATTGTGAGATTATTTGCTAGTTAAGGATAAATTTTAGTTGCTAACTCTTCTCTTTTTGACTACAACATGGGTAGTTCTCAGTGATGTCTTTTTTCAGGTGAGCCTGACAACTTCTAACAGTTCTGAGCAGCTGCTTTTATCTCTAGAATATCTGTACACATGAACTGCTCTCAGAGCCAGAGTGTGCTAGATGGTTACACTCAAAATCTTGTTCAGAGCAGAAAGGTACACAAACTAGGGTAGAGATGGGAATGTATTTTTAGACCAATAACGTCTAGTTGGCTATTTTTATATGTATCCTTATCATAGGCCACAGCCTTGTTACTTTTTCCAAGCTAAACACTGAAAATTAAATGCAGCCCTCCCCCAGCCCCCTTACCGCAGAGGGGGCAGTTTGTCCTGCAGTGACTACATAGGAGGGCCAGCCCCCAGCCCTCTGCACTCCCAGGCTGAAGCCAGCCTAGGAAGGCAGCAGGCACGTGGCCATCAGGCAACTGGTGCCGCAGCTAACACCAGCTAAAATCAAAAAACACCTAAGCAGAGAAATGAAGAGACTGCAGTGAGAGGGCAGATGTAAAGCCTGTGGTGCTTTACAACTAAAGGGTAAAACAGTATTTATGGGGCTACTTATGTTTAGTGCCGTCGTGGTCATGGAGGTAGGTGAGGAACAGAAGTGGAGATGATGGTCTACATTCTTACAGATTTTGTCTTCCTTTAAGTTGCCTCTATTCCTACAGAGAGGCAAGCTCCTCAGAAGTGTGAATAACGCAAATGTTACTCCTCAAGCAATACAGTGTCAAACTTGACATTTTTCAATGTCTGGTTGAGATTATGGCACTTAGTGGAGAGGGGATCTGCGATCTTTGCTAGTAAGAACAAATGCAAGGGCAAGGGCAGGAGATAAAAAAGGCAATGAAATAAAAAGCAAAGTCTTTGTGTAGAAAAACAATTATTTGTTGTAAATTATGAAAAGGGAGTCCTTATAGTGCTTTTAAAGTCCTTTTGTCCCTTAAGTATTTCAGCCAATGAGTGAAAAGACTAAGAAGAGTGAGAATTTGAAATGGGCAGGCCGAGCCCATGCACCTTTTTTAAATACTGGGTATATCTGAGCCTCTCGATCAATGCTGAATCAGGTCCACTGAAAGGAAAGCAAGAAATGGGACTCATACTGTCACAAATCGGATGTGGGGTTTAGATTAATCCTACCTCCTGCCCAGGCCTCTGGCAGCAGGCAGTATCTTTATTGAGGCGGCCAGCACCCCAAAACCCACTCTCGTTCGTAAGTTCTTTTAATAATGACTGATTCTGTCTATTATAGAATGAATTTATTAATAGACAAGAAAACTCACAGGCATAAAGACTTAAAGCAAATTAATACTACACAGGAATAAAACAAAGGAAAACACTACCAGTAGTAGGGTAACATACAGTGCACGATAAGGTACCCTTTTCACTTACAGCTAGCAAAGAAATAGTATAAGTTAGGATTCAATGTATCTTACCATCCAATTGCTGATGGAGCACACATAGAAGGTCCTTTCACTCAATCTCCAGAGAAGTAACCACGAAATCTGCATCCAGACTTCGGGAAGAAGTTTTCAGACACTTTTCAGGGTGTACGAGGCTTCTGCCTAGTGGTGATTTTAGTGGATCTTTTATAGTGTAAAAACTGTGTCTCTCAAGTCAGGAATTTCCTTCTATCTCTCCCCACATCAGCTCTGCAGACAAAGATGTGGATTCTTAGCTGATGTTTGAGCTATCAGGCGCCAGAGACAGTTCCAGCTGGGCCTTTGAGCCCCTTGGGCTATCATCTCATTATGCACCCGTTATCAGAGGGGGGGGGGGGTTAGATGTCCTGCCACACACACCATGGTGACTGTTGTTCTTTCCATGTTCAACAAAAAGGCCAAGGTGCTCTTATGAGAGTGCTCGAATAACAATGGGTATACTTATCTTGAGGACATACATTTGGACAAAGATGGAAGGAATATCCAAGAAGGTCCTGAAGTCAAAACTGCCATTCAAAAAAATTCTAACCTCAGCATATACAAATCTATTTTTAAAACATGTGGCCAAATTTTTATTTCAGAGATGCAGTCTTGAAGTAGTGCCCTAAAGTCTTGTAAAGTAGTGGTAAGTTAAAAATGCTCTTGAGTAAAAATGTTATAATACTGACCTATGAACTCTGGGAGAAGAAGAAAAGGCTTTTTAAAATGTTCATCTCCAAACGTGTGTTTGAAATGGATTTTAGAAGGATGTTGGGCTTGCAGCTATCTCTGGGCCTCTGTATGTAAAGGGTGAAAAGCACTGACTAAACAAAACAAGCTTTTTGAATACTACATGTTGATGGCTCCATATACAGTGTCACAAAGCCAGTCATCATCCCTGGAGCATGCGGTTAAAGTGACAAGATCAAACTTGATTACAGCAGCATTCTTGGTGCAAAGAAAAACAATGCCATTTTTAGTAGATTAAATATTCCAAATATGTTTATCTAAACTTCCTTAGGAGGGGGGAAGGAACTAAACTTCCTTAGGTGCTGGAAGGAACAAATGAAAATAGCAAACATTTAGGAAACTTTAAGTAAGGTTTAGTTGGAGACTAAATAGTCTGGTTTCATTCCTTGAGTATTTTAAAGATATGCATATTAGTATAGGTGAAGTAATTTAAAAAATAAGTATGAGACTTGATGCTGGAAAAAACAATTTCATAAGAAGTGATGTGAATTTGTGTATGTAATATATCTGTGTGTTTGTGTGTGTGCGCACAAAGGCCATCAACCTTGTAAATCAATTAAAATTAATGGGGAATCAAGGGTATGGAAATAATTAGTATAGCATAAATTAGTTCATGAGCTCTGTATCAACCCTGAAGCTTAAAAACTAGAGCAGCCTGATGTAATCAATCCCAGTTGCAAGGCAAAAGTTTTATATAAATTACAGAGATCCAGTAAGAAACCCATGTAGATTCTAATGGTTCACTGTTAGCCAACAGACGGCATGATGCTCAATTAAAGAGACCCAATAAGTGGCCCAAATGGCTAATGGGAAAAGTTGGCATCACTGAAAACTTCTCCAGCCTGCCTTGCGAGTAGAGCTGCACACACTCCGAGACCGAGTCCTTTGTTCCTAGATCTTACTATAGGACAGCTGGCTCCAGGGATGTGCCACAGGAATGAGGTCACAGTACCCAGGGAAGTGCTCAGAACTGGAACTCTTATGAAGAGGGCATGTGGCATCTTCTCAAGGTGTTAGTTTTGTTTACTGCTGGTGGAGTTCCCGCTGTGAGACTTAAATTTGTTCTGAGAGAACCCTAAACATCTTCCTGAACTAGGAACTCTCGCTATCTGCTGTCTTCTGGACCCTTGTAGGACTTCAGCAGGAGCAAGAGGCACAAAGACTGTGGGTATGAAACTGTTCTGAGTCCTGAGATTGCCCCACCTCCTTCTTCATTTCTAACTTAGAACTGTACATGCACAGTGGGACTGTCCAGATGTGATTCTTCTCCCGCTTCCCTCAGGAGGCTGGGAAGATTCTCAGATATTTTATTTTCCCTGTGGGACAGCCATGTCCCGAAATACAATAACATAATTTGTCAATTCCAGTACTCTTGGGCCTGCAAAATACTTGGAATGTTTGCCATTGAAAATGTGATCCTGCATAAACATATGGAGCTTGTTAATAACAAGAAGGAATGTAAAGTAAAATAGGCACTATATTTTGCTGAGTTTTAAAGAATATACATTGTTACATTCTAAGATAAAATGTAAATGTTATTTTGAAACCTGTTATTGAACAGTGTAACATACAGATTTCTGCTAAAGAATGTTAAGTTTTCTAAGAGCTGGTTTAAAAATTATTCATAGTATTCAGATTCCACTGTTATGCTTTATGCAATCTGTAATTCATTCCCATCCCTCAGTACCATTTACAACATTTAACTAAGAAAACCTATGGCTATCCTCTTTGAAGGTTACTGAGACCTATAAATATCTATTTATAATTGCATTTTACATGCAATTTCCCTGAGGTTTAATTTCCAATGTACAGCTAAATAAAATTAGATACTTAGCCCTGCTTCAAAAACTTAATCTTTGAATTAAGTCTTAATCTGAAAGTAAGTTAAAAAAAATTAATAAAACATTACTTTGGTATTCCCTTATTCTCTCTCATACATAGACACTTTTTAAATTGAACTAATTAGGCAAAGCTGTTAATATAAACACATTTCAGCACCTGGACTTTCATTATTTTTATTTTATTCCTTTTTTTCTTGCTTGCTAGCTCTGGGACATAGGGGCTAAATCATCAGTAAGCAAAGTCTGTGTGTGTTTGGTACTGCAAGCCTGAATTTTCACACTGTAGGCAGATGAAAGTCTTGGAAATACCAGTGTGCAATACAAGTAGATATTCTATCTATTTTGAAAGTTGACCGCACAAGGAAGGGAAAGAGCAGGTGGCACAGAATGGAATTAATGATATCACTTATAACAAGAAGCATGAAATAAGATGCCTTGGATACAGTAATTAGCACCTGCCACCTTGTGGGTCTGTGAAAGTGTATCTGTTTTCTGTTAGACTTATTAATCATTGTAAACTGCTTTAGGCACAGTCACTAAAAGAGAAATGTTAATATCCAGCAATTAAACTGATATGGAGACTCGTTGGCTTTGTACTCAACAAGTGTTCTTGTAAGAGCACAGATTTCATAGCAGTGAGTTATGGATCTCTGTTGTGTGATAACTATTAAATACACAATAGGAATTTTCTGCTTGGGGTCTTGGAGTTCTGAGTCATGCCCTCAGAACTCCAAGACCCTCTGTTGGGTCCCTACAAAAGCGACCTGGTATCATATTTTCACTAGAGGTCACAAAACAGCATTCTGCAAAGACAGCCAGACTAGGTCTGATTAACTGGCCTGTACAGAGCTATCTGTCAAGTTCTGCACCACCACCACCTTTTTTTTTCTTTTTGCCTACTTCTGCAATGATGATGTTGAATTCCTTCCTTTTACTACTTATTTAGGAACTTGTTCACACAGTCACAATACAAAATCTCTCATTTCATAAGCGATTTCCCTGACAAAGAAATTATTTTTTATGGTATATGTCAGTAATCCCCTTAATTAAATTTAGCAAGATGGAATCCCAGGGTGGCTCAAAGTCATTAAAACTTATGTTGTTATAGCACTGTCCTGCCTCAGAAATCATATCAGTAGGGGGTAATCAGGAAACTAATTTATCTGAGCAGTGATTCTCTTCAGTTTTGTCTTGTGGAGGTTTTTCTGTGGTGTGACATAAAGGATGCCATTTCATGTAGGGATTATTTAATGGAAAATGAACTACCTGCTGCAAGTAAGTTTCTCATTGATAAACCTCCATGGAGAAAGTAATGCGTGAAGGACTTAATGCTAACATTGGCTGTGTTTGAACTCAGAAATAATATTTCCTTAAGGAAATGACAGCCTAGATGTTAGCAATAACTAAGGTTTTTTAATGGAGCTGGTAGCTGTTTCACAGCAGAAATCTGATTTAGGTGACTGAGGGGCTTAGATGGTGCTGATGGTCAGTTGTATACAAACAAAGTTTGGGAAAAAAAGAGATTTTCTGATAGATATGTGAGGGATCTGTAACAGATCAGTGCTGGAAAAAAGGGTTGCTAGCCTTGAAACAGCATATTGCATTCTTCAAAAGGTTGAAAAATAGCAAACATTCTAGGCTATGAATAGCTTTACTCAACAGTTGTTCAAAACTAACAGAAAATTTAATCTCTACTCTTCTCAATTTACTTTAACAATGAAATCCAAGAAGACCTCAATTTTTCCTGAATGAAGAAATTACATTACATGTATCTTCTTCTTTTTATCAATTTCTTGCCAAGAATTGGGCTGAGAGAGGTAACACACATCCTTGAGGACTAGGATATTTGTAGAGTCCCTTTGTTCCGAAAGGATCCTGTCAAACAATTGCTGCAGCAGTAGAATATATTCACAGCTATTCAATAGAATACATTCTGCTACCAGAAAGCTGAACATGGCCTCTGAGTGCTCCTGCTTCAGCACTACTCTCTGCAAAAATAAACATGTATTGAGTTTTCAATGTTTTGAGCCAAAGGCTTCTGACAGACATTAAGAGAGTCAAGTCAGCAGAGAAGAGATGTCAAGCAGTCCTGTATTAATTGTACATCGTCAGATTTGTGGAGTTCAGTATTGATGGTACTGTGACTGCCTGATTACTTATACACTGTGCTGATTGGCAACGATACACAGAACACCTTCTAGGGCCTAGGAATGTATTTATTTGAGTATTTATACTCCTGCTGCCTCAGGTTCAAAAATAGGGCTAGTCCACCAACAGCTTTCCAGAAATTAAATAACCTTGCAGTTTGGATGGTATGAAACACCTGGAAAGTAGCCCTGATGACAGTCAGAGAGCACTTGCAGCGCAGTCTTACTGCTAGAATATATATAAAAGATAGCATGATAAGAGCTGCAAAGATAATTCACACACACATAAACCAGAATTTAAATAGTTCTTTTTAAGAGAGCACTTCATTTAATTTGTCATGAGTTTATGTTGTTTCCCAGGGAATCAAAAAGTTGACTTCAACTGTTTACCTAGCAAGAAAGATGATCATACCTCTCACTAAGAATCTCCTGAAATGAACTCAGATTAACATCCTGTAACAGCAAATGAAAACTGAGCCTGAAATCCAGATGTCAGCCTGAATAAGCAGGGTGCTCATGAACCTGAGAAGTCATCAAATCTTGTCTGTCGTGATCACAGAGAATAAGAACAGGATGAGAAAATCCCAAGGCAAGCCAGTAGTCACAGGCACAATGCTGCACCAGAAACTGAAAACATAAATGCTTAGAGAGCAGGGCTTTTTGGAACTAGAGTGTGATAAAGCATCCATGTAAAAGCAAATGAGTAACCAGAGTATGGGCATCCTGTTTGGGAAGACAGAAAGCTTATTAGCGTAGGACTTGTTTAGTTTATAAATCTAGGAACCACCAAAGTTTTGTCTCTCAGCTGATTGGTTTACATCAGTTGGGGGAAAATTATGATTATATGATTTAGTTTTATATAAAATCTGTTTCCACTGTGAAATATCATAGAGTTGTAAAGTGGTTTGGGTTTGAAGTGACTTCTAAAAGTCCATTCCCTGCAATGATCAGGGACATCTTTAAACTACCTCAGGGCTGCTC
This sequence comes from Struthidea cinerea, assembly GCA_013397865.1. Taxonomy (NCBI): domain Eukaryota; kingdom Metazoa; phylum Chordata; class Aves; order Passeriformes; family Corcoracidae; genus Struthidea; species Struthidea cinerea. Next base: position 981,056 of record VZTI01004009.1, on the reverse strand, counting down.
AGAGCCCTGTCCAACCTGACCTTGATAGTTTCAGGGATGGAGCATCTACCACTTCTCTGGGCAACCACTTCCAGTGTTTCATCACCGTCATTGTAAAAAAGTTTATTCATTATATGTACTCTGAATCATCCCTCTTCCAGTTTAAAACCATTATCTGTTGTTTGATTGCTACAGGCACCTGCCCCTGTCTTTCTTATAAGCTCCCTATATGTATGGAAAAGAGGAAACAAGGTCTCCCCAGAATGTATGCTTTGCCTTTATGTCTCTATTGACCCAATAAAGTATGAAGAGATACAGAAATCTCGAGTATCCCACTGATTAAATTATGCAGGTACAAGTACCTGGGGCTCAACAGTTGGCAAAACCCATTAAATCAATGCAATCTGCTCTGCAAGGCTGCTACTCTGGGTACTCCTATAGATCTAGTAAGATTTTCATTGTGCAATGCAACAAGGGACAACTGTTCCCCAAGGGAGCGCAGCAGATTCCTCTGAGCAAGCTGGTAATGGTCGTGCTCTAATCCTACTTACATTACCAGGAATCCCCACGGATATAGGAACTGACTTCCACCAGTCCCTGTCCTGCCTGCCCACGTGACAAGAAACTGAACATTAATCATGCAAAAGCTTACGTCAATTAATAGGAAAGGACTGCCATTGTCGTTGAATCATAGAATCTTTTGGGTTGTCACGTGATGGAACATAGAGGCAACCCCTGCATTATGATGGGATGTCCTCCTGTGTGAATTCAAATATGTTATATTTTTCTGTCGTGTTTTGCAATTTTAATGCTATCATCTTTGGATCTTTTGGAGAAACAAAAAAACAACTTTTTTCCTCTTCTCTATTCAATGTGTTGCTGCTATCTAATCAGCCTGAGATTATTTCCTCTGATCCACTTCCTCACTCATGCGTCTGAGTCTTGTTTTCTTGCTTGCTTCTGCAGCTGCAGATGTCAAAGAGGAATCTTTTCCAACGTAAAGCACAGCTATGGAAAGATGGGGGAAGCTAATGCTACTTGTAGTCACTCCTGCATAAATGGTACCAGTGCAATATATGTTCTCAGCATTAAGGAAACTGGATACACTTCTTATATTTTTGTTCAAATCCATCAGCTACTTAATTCTCAGGACTACAAAGTAACAGTGAATATGGATTAAGCTTTTGAGGGAGGAATAACAGTTTGCACAAATACAGCATGGGAAAGAGCCACCGAAATAAACTTTAACAAGGAATATTCAGGACGGAAAAACATCTTGTGATGATCACAGTAGTGAAGAAACTGGGATAGATAGCACTAGAACATCTCCATCATTTGAAGCTGGAGGACCGGTTTTCCTTGAGAACAGGTTAGAGAAACAGTCATTAGGAGTGACTTAGATTAGCTGTTGCGCTGTTATGACAAACATGATGGACTAGAAGATCTCTTGAGATCCCTTCCAGTCCAGAGATCCTGTAATCCCTCCTTTCTTAGAATTTAGTGATTAATAAAATCATTACTATTGCTTACTTGACCTTGGAGGCCTCCTTCCACATTTGTTTGTTCATGCATGGTCTGGTCACATACATCTCTGTAGCAATTACAAGAGTAATTGTACCTGTAATAGCCTGAAGGGAAGATTGATTGTAGCTTGTGAGTGGAGGTCAGCAAAGTGGCTGAGACTCCAGCCCATTCTCCTGCCCTGCAAAGCTTTTTATTTTGATGTACAGTAATGTGTTTTATAAAAATCCATTACTCTTATGCTCTAAACCAGGAGCTTCACCTCAGTCCCCTCCTTGATGTGTTACAATACAATTCAAAAGAAAGGATTAAGCACATGGTTTAAATATGTGCTTCATCTCCTAACTGAAGGGCATGTGGTCTCCCAAAACCAGACCTAAATCAGCCCTGCAGTAAATTTAAGCCAAGCCTGAAGTAAGCCTTCTGGCTGCAAAAACTGTAACAGATTGCCTATATCACCGTCAGCTACAAGCACAGAGCCTGTTCTCTGCTAGTGCAGCCTGACCCTTGCATGCTGGGGTTTTTCTATTTGGCTTTTCATTTTGTAAAATAGCAAATTTCAGCTGACATCACTATTAAAAAATTGTCTTTTGTGTGACTGGAGTGAATCATGTTATAATCTATCATGGGCTACCTGTAACCTCAAACCTTGTTTTGGAGCTGTCAGTTGCTCCTTCTCAGAAGCTGGTGATGGGTACCTGATGGTTGCACTTGACAGCAGGTGCTCTAAGGTTTTGAAGGGTTAAGTGACCCTAACTTTCATTATTTGCTTGTAATCATGTTCATAATTTATGAATCTTGAAATAGAGATTTAACAGTTATGGTGAATGAAAAGTTGCTCAGAGTAATATTCACTTGAAAATAAAGTTCCTGTGTTGGTTTGCTACATTCCATGCATGAGGAAGGGCAGTCCTTTATAATTTTTGGCTGTAATTGTTCTAAAGCGTGGCACTAATTCAAACAATACAATCACACAAAGGATAAGATCAACAATTCTATTTTTATTTCAGACAATTCCTGGTCCCTCTCTGAAAATAACTGATCATTTAATAAAAGACCTAACCAAACAATCTCACAATATTTTTAAAACTTAAAGCCTACTTTGTACCTTCTCCTCTATCTTCTGCAATCTATTTGTAGTTTGACTGCCCTTCACTTTTATTTTGGCTAGCACACTTTATTTCTTATGCTTTTAAACAGATTGTCATGAGTACAAATATGCAAACTGATTACTGGAAAAGAAACTATGATTTTGCTATGGAAACAAATAGTGTCTTTTTGTTGCATGGAAAACTTATGTAGAATTATTCACCTTTCAGAATAGACTAAGAAACATACTGAGCATATTGAAAGATTCATCTTAACCTCAGAAGCTGTAGTCCAAAGACTTTAGAGCAGATGTATTAAATTCTTTTTAAAAATCTACTCTAGAAATATTTTTAAGAATCGCCAACCATAGGACCAAATCTTACAAAGATAAAGTATCACACTAAAACTCCAGGAAGCAGGGCATAGCAAAACCTCTCTTATTTTTGATCAGTCTTGGGAATCTGGAGAGGACCCATCTGACTGGAAGCTGGCGAACATTGTCCCAGTTTTCAAGAAGGGCAAGAAGGAGGACCTCAGAAACTACAGGCCTGTCAGTCTTACATCAGTGCCTGCTAAAGTTATGCAGAAGATCATTCTGGGAGGTATTGAAAAACACCTGAGAGACAATGCAGTCATTGGTCACAGCCAGCACAGCTTCAGTAGAGGAAAGTCCTGCTTATCAAACCTGATTTTGATTTTATAACAGGGTAACCAGTCTAGTTGATCAAGGAAAGCCAGCTAATGTGATTTTTTGGATTTCAATAAAGCTTTCAATACTGTATCTCACAGGATTCTTCTGGACAAAATGTCCAGCACGCAGCTGGATAAACACCTCTTGTGATGGGTGAACAACTGGCTCATGGGTTGGGCACAAAGGGTTGCAGTGAATGGGATGATATCAGATGGGTGACTGGTCACTAGTGGGGTTCCACAGAGCTCCATCCTCAGCCCTGTGCTCTTCAACATCTTCATAAATAACTTGGACAGAGGGCTGGAAGGGATAAGAACAAGTTTGCAGATGATACAAAACTGGGAGGAGCTGTTGGCTCCCCCAAAGCCAGAGACCCTGCAGAGAGACCTTGAGAAATTAGATGTCTGGTCAATCACCAGCCACAGGAAGTTCAACAAGGGAAAGTGCCAGATTCTGTGCCTGGGACAGGACAGCCCTGGGTGTATGAACAGACTGGGAAATGAAATGCTGGAAAGAAGCCCTGGGGAAAGGGACCTGCGTGTCCTGATCTGTGGCAAGTTGACCATGAGTCAGCAGTGCCCTGGCAGCCAGGAGGGCCAACCCTGTCCTGGGGGGCATCAGGCACAGCATCGCCAGCCGGGCAAGGGAGGGATTGTCCTGCTCTGCTCTGCACTGGGGCAGCCTCATCTCGAGTGCTGGGGGCAGTGTTTGGTTTCACAACATAAAAAAGACATTAAACTACTGGAGAGTTTCCAAAGGAGGATAACGAAAATGGTGAAGGGCCTCGAGGGGAAGTTGTATGAGAAGCAGCTGAGGTCAGTTGGTCTTTTCAGCCTGGAGGAGACTGAGGGGAGACCTCATTGTAGTCTACAAGTTCCTCGTGAGGGGAAGAGGAGAGGCAGGCAGTGATCTCTTCTCTGTGGTGACCAGTGACAGGACCCGAGGGAACGGCCTTAAGTTGTGTCAGGGGAGGTTTAGGTTGGATATCAGGAAAAGGTTCTTCCCCCAGAGGGTGGCTGGGCGCTGGAACAGCTCCCCAGGGAAGTGGTCACAGCACCAGCCTGACAGAGTACAAGAAGCCTTTGGACAATGCTCTCAGGCACATGGTGTGACTCTTGGGATAATGTGCAAAGCCAGGAGCTGGACTCAATGATCCCATAGGGTCCCTTCCAACTCAGCTTATTCTGTTGATGCCATGATGCTTTTTTGCCTTCTCTTTTAAACCCCTTTTATGCCTTTTTACAACTTCTGTATTCTTAATGCTTTTTGCCTACATTCTTGGACTTGTTTGTTCAGCCAGGAGACTAAACATTTTAGAAGTTTTGTAGTTAGGGATCAGTGTGCCTCAGACCCCAAGGTCCTCTCCAGAACACATTTTGTAAACTAAGATAGAACCATCCAGGGGAAGGTTCCTTGGGGATGGGGGCTCATTTGAGCTTCTCATTGGGGAATCTTTGATAGATATGCTAATTAGTAAGACCTATAATGTAATACCAGATCTTTTGTGGGGGGTGCATTGCGGTGTGCATTGAGGTGCATTCGACCTGGACGTGGTGCACCTAAGGATCCTTAAAATAAATACCAAGGTAAAATCCCTTTTTCCCTTCTAACCATGTTTGACTCTTGATTTTAAGACCAAGAAAAGGCATCATTGTGGTTCTGTGAAATAAAGCGTAAGTAGCAGCTATTTATGGCCAAAATTGAAATCCTAAAATTTTTGGGTTTTTGCTTTCTGCTACTGGAAATACAAAATCTCTGTAACTGCTTGTGTTTGTTTTTCCTTTAGTACTTCCCAGTTCTCTACATTTTTGCTTCTTGGCATGTCTAGATATGCCTCAGCAATAACACATCTGAACAGTTCAGAATGTAGCTAACACAAAGGACTAATGTTCCTCTAAATGTCTTAGGACTTGCTGAAGTAGATGCAATCTGAGATCTGTTAATATGCAAGAGAGGGTTTCTTGCAGTGGATTTTTTTTCCCTCATAGGTACAGGAGGAGACAAAAACCCTCTCCCTTCATCTTTTTTATATATATTTTATTTTTTTAAGTTTTCAGAACAAGTGTGGGAGACCTAGGTCTGTTTCATTCCTGTACACAGCATGGTGTTGAAGGGATTCTACTGCTCATTGCATGCCCTGCAAAAGATGCCTGAAGCATTAGCCAGAGCAGACTGGAAAGTAACCCTTTCTGAAACTATCCTATTTTGTGGAAACATTCAAAATTTCTTGGGGAAAATAATGAAATCTCTAAAATTTAGTCCTCATGGGAGAAGAGGACCTGGTCTCTTGTCTGTGTTCCATTGGCAGTATTTTATTCTGTGAAAGGTCGTAAGTTCCCTCTATTGAAAGGACCGCAACTGACTCCCTTCTTTCCCCAGTGAGTTTCCTAAATATATAATACAAGATGTTCCTGTTGTCTCTGGATCAGTAAGAGTTCAGTGTGTACAGGTTCATGGTGAACTAGTGACAATAGAAAGGGAACACAGCTCTCCTGACCAACCCTGCCCTCTCCTTCACACAGCACTGATACACTAAACCCTAGACAGAAATATGAGTGTGAGATTGCAGGGAGAAAGAAAACCAGGTTGGCTTTCCCGTATATGAATGATTGAAATGAGAGAGGGTAGGGAAGAGTGGTCAGAACTATAACAGTTTGTCATCCTTCAATGAGCTCTTTGGAAAATAAAAGAGTGATCCCTGTTTATTTCAAGCTTGTATGGCCTATTTTAAGGGGACATGGTATAGTGGTCAAGACCTTTCTAAGACCCTGAGCTGGTCATCAAGGACATGGAGTAGAATTAGAGTAATAACATTATATTTTAGTATTTTCCAGCTGATGACTACTGGGGTGAAATCTCTGAGACTGGAGCCCACCCTGGGATGGCCACTTCTCCCATGCACAGCTGAAGCAACACATGGCTGTGCGTACTGACTGCTACGCTGCCAGCCAGTTGCAATGATGTCCTTTGATTGCAGTCTTTAAATTTGAATCAGGAAAGAAGTTCTGTTCACTGATATCCATATTCTTCTGGAGAAGAATACGACATCAGTGAATGTGGGAAAAAAAGCAAACTGGAATTTTTTTTGCTATTCCTTCATTCCTGTTCCTCGACTTGGAGACTTAAAAACAAATTCACACACAGAGCTTACAAATGGATCATAAATTTCAATTAGCAATTGTTTCAGAACTCTAACAGATAAGCTAAACCTCTGGGTAAACTGTTGGTGTAAGCATGTTGATGTTCTCTACAGGTGCACAAAGTTTTGTGCTATTGGGGGCAATCATGGATTACAGCCGTATTAATCTAAATATGAAGGAAGATTCTCAAATGAAAATTTATACTGTTGTGTCTCTGTGAATGCATGCCTGTCATCTAGGATCTACCTCCTGTCATATTTATGATCACTGGTAGTCAAAATTGTGATACGACACAAAGTTCAAAATCACGTGGCGAAGTTGTTCTACGTCGCACTTTTGAAGTGAGTACAAAGTGCTATGTTTCCACAGAAGTTCAGTACTAATAGCTGGACCAAAAGGCTGTTAAGCAGGGACACACAGCCAAACAGCCCCGTAGTTACAAGCACTCTTCAATATAATCAAGTTATCTCAAGGCTGAACATCCTATATGTGCCACTTGGATTCAGGTTTAAACCTATGAGGCAGATGAAATTTGCAACAAGAAGCCTATTTTTAAATTCTTAGTAAAATGCCAAAGGCAGAAATCCTTCATCCAGCTCCCGGCATTTTAAAATCGGAATACCAACCATAAGAGGAAAACACATCAAGATGTGACATTCTGGTTCCAGTGGGGCTGTTTAAGGAATAACAGCAAACAGCTCTTTTTCCTTAGGTTAAATACTTCAATTATTATTGTTTTCAATGGGTCAGAAATCCTTGGGATCATTTCAGTAAACTTATCATAGAGAGTGATATTCCATGTGAATTTATGCTGACAGAACCAAGGAGGTGATAATTTTTGTGAAGGTGCTGGATTGCTCTACTGATACAAAACTTCTCCTTCATTATGCTGAGGCCTGGATATTACACCTGATGATAACTGGCACAGCAGCTAAGGAGCTCCAAAGACTGGGAGAGTGCAAGTGTCGTGCTACCATGGAATGCAGAAAGCCAAACAGGGCAATTGGTGCAACAATTGGCTGGTTACATTATAATAATCCCAGAGGGAAAACAAACGTACAAATGAAGCTCCTGAAACCATGGAATACAACACCAGAGAAACTGAAGAATAGAAATAGCATTAATGCTGATAAGCAGCCTGTGAAGGAAGGCAAATCTTACTAAACACATCTGATTTATTCGTTAACACAAGTGCAACTGTTAATCAATAAAAAGTTGATTTTCAAACACGGCAGGACATTCAGTTTGGGGTGGTTATCCAAAGAAACAGATCCTAAAGAAAGTACTGGCCCCACCACTTCTTAAAATTCAACTAGTGTGAACTCTAGTCTCTAAGAATTTGCATTCAGATAACTCCTCTAATTGTTTTGATGGCAGTTTCTCAACAAGTTTTTCTCATTTTATCATCTGGTATTTGACCTCAAGCTTTTTGTTTTCCCCAAAAACTTCAGTATAACACTGGCATGCTAGTCTTTCAGCTACTGTAGTGTGTCAAGCGTATGGGTATGAGATTGGATACAAATTGACACTTTGCTAAGCTATTTGTTAGGCGGTGATCAAAAAATTATATTAAATTTTTAAAGATTCTCAGCCTCTCTCTTCCCACTGATTTTTACCTTTCGTTATTCTGGTTTTCTTTGTTACAGTCCACATTTCTCTTGTTCCCTTGTGCTAAGTTTTGCATACTTTTTTCCCCTTCTTTTCTCTTGCTCTCCTTTCACCTCTCTTTCTGCTCTGTTGTGCCTCATTTGTCGTTCAGGCAGCTTCCATTACTGTAACACAATCCAAAAATTTGCAACTGGTTAGGTACTTTATGAATATTTTAGTGTTACACCCAAAACCTTGAAATGTATTACTGGAGAAGAATAAGACAGACTAAAACCAAATGACTTTTAAAAAGCGCTGCTGTGGAAATTGAAATTGTAGATCAGCGTGAACTCATAATTACCAGTTAGAAACAGATAAAATAAGACAGATAGGAAGAGTTCAAACAGAAACTTTTAAAATGTCTTATATAACTGCTGAATTTTCCGGTGGCTGCACAAGAATTACACCTCACAGCGACTAGGAAAAAGAAACCCAATGGTGCTGCTGGGACATAAGGGCGAACATACAAGTTGTGACTAGTGCAAAGGGCTGATTTTCATGCAATCCAAATTACATAACACTAAATTGCTTTTGGTTTGCTTAAAGATCATGTCAGTGTCATTGTTGTCTGCATGACTTTTAAAAGCACATCTCTCTGAGAGGGGTGAGCCCTAGAGCGCACACTGAAGTCACAATTCCCCATTTCATTTCATGGGCCAGGTAACAAGGAGTAGTTTTCCTTGGCTCTTCAAGTTAAGCACAAATCAATCCTAAATATTCTGGGACTGGTGAAGAACAAGGGAGAGAGTTTTAGCATGGAGGCAGCTCCCGAGGAAAGGATAGGGGACCTAAGTAGAGTCTTTCTGTTGGTTTCTTCCGTGCAACTCCCATCAGTGAGCTGGACGTTGAGTGCAGTTAGCTGAACTCCCAGAGCAAGGGAAACCTGCCCTGGGCCCTGACACTTTACTGGAAATTGAGACATCTTTATGGGCAAGTATGAAGGATGCCCCAATTTATACAGCACACCAATGTCAGAGAAAGTGTAAGACTTTCTATTGGGAAGCAAAAGAGCAGCATTCATGTAGTGACTGAATTTTCATTACCTACAGGCTCTACCAGTTGTGAACTGAACCTGACAAACTATCCCATTCATCCTATCCATTTTCAATAGAAATATATTCTATTCAATAAAATAGAATTTGCAAGCCTATAAATTGTCTTCTTATACATGTGAGTTGTTAAGCACTCTAAGAGTGATTCCATTCAGCAGTCACTTACAAGGGAATATTTGTATTGATTCCCACAGGAGGGATTTCAGGAGCAGACCGCCAGGATGTGCTACCTGTACAGGTTAAAAACATCATTTATGTCAATGCAAGTGTCATATATAACTACAAAAATACAAAAATAATTTTGTAGTGTACAAAAGTACACTACAAAAATACTTTGGTGGCATTTATCAGCTTGGGAAACCAGTGAAAAACATACCCTCACTCAGGAAGACACTCTGGGCTTGTGACTCCCATGAATTATCATTTGCATCTAGTAGTTGAAGGAATCTTTATTCATACTGTCAAGATTTAGTCCTTTCATCTGAAATCTCTGATTAGCCCAGTTATCTGTAGAATGTGGGTAGTTTCAAAAATTGCGTAGATTGCAGCAGGCTGAAAGTAAGCACACAGAAATGTATTGGGGAAAGAACCCATCCAGAGTCTTTCAGTACAAAAAAAGCACAAAAAAAATCCAAATGCCAGAAGTTGGAAGATTCCTGCATATGATAGCTGACATTACTGCTTCCCAAGGAAATTCCCAGATTAATTAAGTAGGATCTATTCATTTATAACTAACTGCATCATCATTGTGAATCTTTTTTCATTTTTCCTGCTGTCTCTGGGAAGTGTAGCTTGCAGAGCAAAACAGTGAGCCCCAGAAATGAAACAAGGGTTAAGAATTTCTACAAAAAGAGAGAACAAAGAAGTTAGGGGTTGATTTTTAAGCCTGCAGTTGACCCAAAATATGGAGGGGGAGAAGATAAAGAAAAATGGAGAAGAGCCAAGGAGCAGGAGGAAATTGCTTTCTTTCCTGTTTCCCATTAACCTGACTCATTGGAAATGCCCCTGGAACATGCTTGTGTAATGTTCCACAAACAAGAAGTCAGTGTCTCGTCCTTGACACAAAGATGTTCAAAAGCACAGTCAGACACCATAAACAGAGCGATAACATCTAATCATTAAGATGTCTGCCTAAATTTCAAGGTGGGAAGTGAAAGTAATTATGGCATATGAACAAGGCTAATTTTGTGTGCAAAGGAATGCTAATTTTGCTAATTTGACATAACTGAGGAACCACATTAGGAGCTAGTGAGATAAAACAAGCAACTAAGAGAGTCTGCTGAAGAAGATAGTTTACTTCTGTAGAAGGTTATTGTTTGGTTATGCTGATTCAGAAAAATCACAGGAAGACTTAGGCTGGAAGTGACCTCCAGAGGCCATCCAGTCTGATCCTGTCACCAAGCAGGCTGACCTCCTAAATTAAATCAGCTTGTTTGGGGCCTTGCCCTGCTTGGTCTTGAAAACCTCCAAGGGCAGAGATTCCATCAACTCTCTGGTCCATCTGTTCCAGTGCTTAACCACATTCATCACGACTTTTTTTCCCCCTCTTTTTCATTTTTATACTACATCTTTTGTCTACGCCTACGTACAGATGCCCATCTTCTCTATCCTGACAGGGGTTTCTGCAATCCATTATGCCAAATACAGATATGACAATGCATCTATTCAAGTGCTGAGGAAATGAAAACTGTAGGAGAGGGCAGCTAGAGGATATCTCCACTCTTGTAAGACCCCATCTGGAGTACTGTGTCCAGCTCTCAGTCGCCCCGCATAAGAAGGACATGGAGACATGGAACTGGTGGAGCAAGTCCAGAGGAGGGCCATGAAGATATCAGAGAGTTGGAGAACCTCTCCTGTTAGCACAGGTTGAGAGAGTTGGGGCTGTTCAGCCCGGAGAAGAGAAGGCGCAGGGGAGACCTTAGAGCATCTTCCAGTACCTAAACGGCTCCAACGAGAAAGCTGGAGAGAGACTTTTTACAGGGGCAGACAGAGCTAAGGAAAGGGGCAACGGCTTCAAACTGAAAGAGGGTAGGTTTGCATTAGTAATTAGGAAGAAATTTTTTACTGCGGGGTAGGTGAGGCAGAGAGAAGCTGTGAATGCCCCTCCCTGGAAGTGTTCAAGGCCAGGATGGATGGGACTCTGAGTAACCTGGTCTAGTGGAAGGTGTCCCTGTGTGCCGCGGTGCTCTCTCCGGCTAGCACGTTGTCCTAGCACCGGGCAATGTTC
>VZTI01004009.1:912652-969509 GCA_013397865.1 Struthidea cinerea | reverse complement strand
GGAGGGACTTCCTCGTGGGGTAGAGAAGGGTTTATTGGAGAGAAAAGCCATGAGGAGAGCTGATAAAATTAGGCAGGTGTGGGGTTTTATACCCCAACATAATAGGTGTGGATAACATATAATAACCAATAAAATACCAGTTAGGGGGTCTTACAAGGGGGGGAAAAGGGATTAGGGCAAATGGGAGAAGGAGTGGGGAGAGAGGAGTAACAGGGAGCCAATCAACTACCAAGGAACATAGAACTTTCCAGAGAAATAACCAAATATGAACCAGGAGGGGAGGGAGGGGCAGCAACCAGTGGTCAGCATGCTTCACACAGCCTTTTGTGTGCTCACTGTGCCTTCGAGCCCTTCAGCTGTGGAGGCATCAAACCACTGGACCTGTTGGTCTGCTTGGTCCAGCTGACCATGGCTCTGGCCATGGCTCACCGCAACACCTGTGAACTTAAATGTACCTTCCAAGCCAAGCCATCCTATGAATCTATGGTTCTGTGACATCTTCTTATCAGCTATTGCTTTTGTAGGTTTGAAAATTGAATGCTTTCTTCTCCATGCACAAGAATATTGTAGGCCATGTTAATCTGATTGCTCAAAGTATCACTGAATGTATTAAGAACAGCTGAGCTGAACTGCAAAAATCACCACATTAGATCAGGTCTGTAGCAGCCATATTTATAGCAATGCATGCATTTTAACATTTAAAGAGGGGCAAAATTATGATTTCTCTACCATTTCAATATGACAAAACTGCTTTCTTTACAAGAAGAAAGAATTTAATCAATATGAAAGCTTTGCAATGATAAAGGGAAACGACCTTCTAATATTATAAATGGAATAGCCAAAATTGTTCAGAAAGGTAGGATAAGATATATTCTGTTTCCTTACATTATCTAAAAATTGAAATTATTATACTCTGAAATAATTGCCTGTTTGTCACCCATATATATCTAGTGAAGGGACAACTGCATGAATTTAGCCCACACTTGTCAAATAGAACAAGTGGGTGAATTTTTAAACATATTTAATTTATCCACAGTGGGCAGCACCTACTTTTTTACCACAGTATGTTTTTCTTCTTCCCTTTCCCCCAGAATCTGCTGTCCCTTTTCCCTACCCAAATAACCAAAAAAAAAAAGGTTTTTTAACATAGTATTGTATGGACTGACAGGCTTGCTTGCCCGCAAAACCACAACAGACCCACACAGAGACAAGATCCTACACGTGCTCTTCCCGGAGCAGCAGGAAATGGAAAACAGATAAGTGCCTTGGCATGCTGACAGTCTGGGAGGTGTGAGCTGGCCACCAAGAAACATGCTTACTCTAACTGGTCAGCCAGCTAGGAAACACAATTCTCAGCTGGTGCTGAGCCAAATGACATGAATTATCTTTCATGCTAAGGTATTGCTTACTGAGCTGTACTCTGCATGTGGATCCTACATCACGCAGAAATTATTCCATCAGCTGTCTGGTATAGCTGAAATCACAGCATTCTCCTGACTTTCTTCTTTTTAGAAATGGAACATTTCTTTTTATAAGACATTATTGATTTTACTTATTTTCTTTCAGACAAATATATAAGAAAAGTTTATCCAGAGCTGGAGGCAGACTGATAGAATAAAAATTGTACTGAGGTATCTCTATGTTAATCACTGGGGTGATTGTCAGTCTTGAAGACCTATGCGGACTGTATTTGCACAGGAACATTTCTGCAAGGATTTACTGCTGTCACTGGCATAATAATACACTACAGTTGCTTATAAACAGCATATGGCCAAGGTGAAAGGAGCATTGCTTTTAATGAGCACCTTGTCTTCCTTTATTTACTAGATTGAAAAATCTAGTATCAGCATCATCAAGAGGAGGGAATACTTTCAGAAACAAAATTATTTCCAAAGAAGTTTAGCAGGCACGGATGAGTTGCTTTGCCATTACTCCCAGTGCATTGCAACTACATAGCTTCTGATTTGGAAGTGTCTTGCATCTGACCAGACCAAAATGAACTTAGAGTAAGAGCCTTCAAGGTCATGTGTATTTGCAGCTGACTGAGCCAGGTCTACTAAAACTCTCTTGGCTACCCCAATTGACTGTGATTTGGAATCCCTTGTTACAGCATACTTTGAAGTTACATCACATGTTAAACCAAGAAGCAGGTGGTGACTCCAGCCAGTGTCTGCTCTAGAATATATGCAGATTAATGCTTCCTTTTAGATCAGATGGATGGAGCTGAAAATTCAGGAAGCATTTTGCATAAGAAGAGGACATTAAAAGCAATGGTAAAATGGAAAAGAAAATTTTAGCTTATCAGTCATATTTTGAGTTGGTTGTTTGAATAATTTTAGAAGGCTTTTTAAGTGATTCATAAATGCAGGGCCATGAGTGCACTAATAGCCTTAAATTGCTTTGACCAACCTCACTTGGGATCTCCACCCACACAAGCTCTGCAGATTAGTCCCTGAATTCCATTTAAGCTCAGGCTTGGGCCCTCAGTCCTAGACTGAGCTATGGTGCTTTCGTAGGTGAAAAGCATTACTTAAATTGTTAATGCTGACATGCTGCAAGTACGTTGTTGTGGATGACTGGCTGAAATTGAACTTTTGAATTTTCTGTCAGGAACCTGCTAGCAAAAACCACTACAGGGTTGTTGTAAATTTTGGTAAAAATTGAACTAAACCAAAGCAGCATATTCTGAATCTGTTGATTAATGAAACAACACAAGGCAAAACCACCTGTGCATAGACTACATACATCTGAGTGAACACAGCTCTGCAAGGGAAGCCACCGAGTATGTACTCATCAAATAGAGTAAGAGATCTAGTCTCTCATTTTGTTTTATGGTGTTTTTCTTCCTTAAATGACCCCTGGATCTGCTATGGCTGTTAACAACACGTATACTCTACTTTGTCTGCGATATCTGTAGTTGTTTGTATCTTATTCTCTGTTTCTGGCACTGTCTCTGGATTGGCTTCAGACCTACTAATTTGTCTTCTGCCCTGCCTCCTTTTCTCTGGCTGCACCTCCTCCTAACTGCAGTCCCTCATGAGACAGTGGACTGCATGAATCACTCTGCTTTGGTGGCCCCCTGCTATGACCCACCCTGCTCAGATACAGGGGGTCTGTAACCTCACTGGGAGAACAGAACCCACCTGCACTACTGCCTCCCTCTGCTATTGCTCGCCCTCCCTGCTCTGGCTGTTTCTTGGTGGTATCTCAGAACAGCAAACCTACCTACACTTCTGGAGACAATGAATGTTGGCTAAACTTCCTGTGCTCTTAGAAATCACTTTCCTGCCAATTCTAGGCGCAGTACAGCCCACAGAAAGCCTGATACATTTTTGAGTATTTGCTTTGTTTTAACCTTGTTCTGGGGAAGGCGTGGGGTAGAACTATGGATTTGGGAAGAAATTAGAGGTGGAAATGAAAAAGTAGAGGTCAAAACCAAGGGGAATGAAAGTGAGAGACCTGGATTTTCAGACTACAGTGGAGCATTCAAAGCTGCTTGCTTGGGCCTCAAGGAAAAGAGCAATTTTTTGCTCTGATCTGCCAGGACAGCAGGGGCTAGGAGAAAGTCTCAAGAGTCACCAGGAACACTTTGTAAAAGCAGAGAAATGGAACAAAACAAACTGCAAGACTCTGACAATAGATGAATAGAAATGCAATAATATGGTAAATGTCAAAGTACAGCAGTTTTCCATCATTTATTACTGAACCAACAGCAGAAACCTCAGCTTAAACTAGCTGTAAGACTGGGGCACAAAGAAATGTCTGTGGTTAGTCAAACTGTGAACCACCAGCTTGAAGAAGTTATAGAAGAGGCAAGTAAAATATTAAGACACATCAGGCAAACAATTTCCAATTTTCAACTTCAAATGCTATTATGTACAAGCTCATCTAGAATATTGCTGTAATTCTGGCTACCCACTTCAATTCATCTATTTTTTCATTATATGTACTTAGCAACATAACAAGATCTCTTCTCTGTTCTATTTCTTGAGAAATTATTTTGAGCCTAACAAGATACAGGCTGGCAGAAAACTAAAATATAAGGGTAAAACAAAAGGGAGAAGCTCTTTGTGCCAGAACTTGATTCTGTTGGTGGAAGATCATTTGAACATTAAGTGGCAACCAGTGAGTTTAGTCCAATAGTTAGAAGACACTTTTATAATATGAAACAAATGGATGAGCACAAGAAGACTAAAGCACATTCAAAGAACATTTTAAGGAAACACATCTCTTGATGAAACATGTATTTTTTTCTTGTTTTCACAGTTTCTTTTTAACATTCATCAATTATTTTAATTCAATGGTCTGAGCTTTTTTAGCTCAAGATACCTTTATTTTTTCTGATCTAATGTAGCAAATTATTCCGTTCCTTGCTATAAAACTGATATAATAAAGATAAAACACTTTAAAACTGACTGTATAATACTGGTATGGAGTATGAGCCCACTTCCTAATATGGGATCTGAAACGCTCTTTTACTTCTACTGAATTTCTCAGGCAGTATACCTTCTTGTCAGAAAGAAAAGCCATGTCCAAACCTGTGGTCAACAAAAGGACTGTCCTCCGTCACCTCCATCTTTATTGCAATGAAAATTGCAACCGGGCGATAGGTAAAATAGAAAAATCTTCCAACATATGAAAACATTTTAATATTCCACTGCAGACTATGGAGAGAAACACCTGAAACAACTTTAAATCTCTATGTATTTGGGAAACACAAAAGAAAACACCTTCTGAGACTTCAAAAATCATTTGGAGAGGACGACAAGTGACTGAGCAGCTTTGATCTTCTCTATTAACAGTCTCTATAATAGGACAGTGTGCACACTTAACAAGCTTGCAGATGATGCTGAGCCAGCAGGTGTTGGGAAGAGCCAGATATATTGCATTTCCAAGAAACAGGGCGGGCTCCCGCTCAGAGTGACAACCAGAAAAGTGAGCCAACAGGAAACTTGTGAAGTTCCAATTGCTGAAGGAAGAGTATAAATAAAAAAAGCAATAGAAAGATAAGGATTATCAGAATATTGCTTTGATTTTGTCCATGAATAGCTAATAAAATGTCGTGGTTTTTTGTCTGTTTTTTTTGTTAGTTGCAGAAATGACTGTGGATAAAATATGTTAGAGAGCTATGCAATCAATCATGCCCTGAAGAGGTTAGGAAGCTGTTCTGTGTCTCTTTCAGTAACAGTGAACAGCAAAGGAAATCGAGTGCAATGCTTTCAGAACAAAATTTTAAAAATCATTACCAAAAAACCCCCACATACTTTACAAAGGGTAGCTTTAAGATACATAGCTCCTTCCCACAAGAACTGATGAGGTTTTAGAGTCCCTGGAGGTTTAAAAGGTATTGAAGTTTTCTGGTGTGGGGAAAAAATTGTACCACCAGTGGCTATGAAATACTGAAGATGTTAATTGTTTTAAAAGAACGAAGTGACTATTTGGAGTGTGCTTGTCTGCTCTTATACTCCACCATAAGCACCTTCCACTGATCACGGGTTGGAGGTGAAACGCTGTGGATGGACCTTTGAACAAACACAGCTGCACTCAGTCCTTGACAACTCCCCTTTTGATCTTCTTCCATTTTAAGTGAAACCACGAAGATTACAACCTCCTCTTCCCTTTCCTGCACACCCTTTCTCTGAGAAAGTCTAGGCATGTGTCCTGCACATGCTACGAGAAGTGTCTGACATGCACAATCAAAGCAGCAGGAGACAGGGCAAAGTGCAGGGTGCAAGTAAAGAGTAATTCAGATGTAGTCGGGATGCTCTAAGTCTCACTCCGGTAGCAAACGCTATTTTAGGAGAACATTGGATATTTGCTAAAATGTATTGTGACTCATTGATGTGAAATGGGAAAAATAAAAGCATTCTATTTTTTCCCTGGTCTTTCCATCTTGATTGTGTTTCTGTAATGCCTAACACAGAGGGAACATCATTTGAAGCTTGTAGTGCTAGCACTAGTGTTATTACTATTATTATTAGATTGTAACTTTTAGCAGTGATGACTTCTAAACTAGAGGGCCTAATGCAAGCAGCAGAGAAGGAGGAGTGATTTCACAAATTACTTCCTTTCCACCGTGCCAGGCATAACAAATCTATTTTTCAATGTCTCTTTTCTTTCAATTCCTACTATCTAAGCCTGATCCTTTAGAAAGTCAGGTTTAATGCCTATAACAATATTTTTTACAAAGACAGAAATAGTTATGTTAAATAATAGGTTTTTTATCCTTTTATTGTATATTTATCCTATTATTGCATTAATAATGAGCTCATTTGTCAAAGAATTTGCTATCCTCCCTTAAGCAAATAATACATTTCAGAAGTCGAGGTATTGCATTTGTCTTCTTGCAAATACACAATGTTTAACACTAAGACTGAATGAGATTTTTTCCTGGAAAGTTAGTAAGTTTTTGGCCTCATTGCATGATTAAAAATAAATGCAAAACTTTTAATATAAATTCACAAAGCTTTTCGCGAAGGAAACTATTTTAATAAATGTAGAAATAAAAAACAATTATTATAAAACTATATGCTTGGCTTGAAAATGCAAAGGGGGTTTATTTCTCCTTTTGTTTAATGAAAACAGTTTTTTAAAAAAAAACTGTGCACCCCTTCAGGTTTTTTTTAGGATAGGTATAGCTATGATTTAATTTCTTATTAATTACAATATCAGTGATTAAAGAAAGCAGTGTCTGGTTTGTGGAGTAATAATGTGCTAATGCAACAAGTATTTCAGATCAGAGAGGAAGATTCTGTATCTACATCATGTGATGTCTTAAAAAGATCACGGTATGATCACAATTCAGTGGGAAAATCAAAAAGCCCTGCTTGCCTCCTGTGGAAGCAGAAACATTCCAGCAAGAATTTCGATGGACTTTTGCAAAAGATGAATACCAAGTCAAAGAAAAATGTTTCCTTTGCTACCATGGATTTCTGTTTCCCTTATCTTCTTGTTAGAAGGTAAGCACACAGATGCAGATGTGAGGGCTGCAGAGGAAGACCACTCTGAAGCCCATTAGAGGTCTGATCCATGTCCTTTGCAAGAGCAGGCATTTCATGTCTATCTGCCAACACTGACTACGTAATAAAAGGTCTTACTGTGCTGAACAGGGGTTTTCTCAATTTGTTGAAGAAATATGAATTTATTGCTACCCCTGTGAGTATGTTCATGTCTGTTTCTTTATCTGGAATCCTAATCCTCTATTTATACAGAAAAAAAGAGATGGAGCAGAGGTTAAGAGAAGTTAATTTCCTTATGATTGAGAGATATAATAAATTGTAATAATAATTTTCAATCATTCATACCATTCCTAATTCTAATTGGGTTTATGCCCCATTTTTTTCATTCAGTGATTATACTTTTCTCTAATCAAATTTGTTATCAATCTGAAAGCTAAATCTATCACTATACACAAGTTCTTTGATCAGTTAGATACAGATTTTCCTTGTTCATATTGTTTGCTACATACAGGCTCTGAAATTAAATTCTTTGTTTGATATTAGATTTGAAGATTTTCCAAACTGCAAGAAAACTCTGATCCTAAAAAAGGCATTTAGCACTTTCCAAGTAGTGAGAATCCCACCCATTTATGCTAAACTTTAATACTCTCGATTCCATTTGTTTCCCTTTCAAATTAAAAATAGACAATTATAAAAATGGGTACCTAAAAAATGACTGACAATAATTCTTCAAATCTAAGTCATAAAACTGTGCACTGGTTTTGACAACTAACTACAAAGCAAGAAAAATAGTTTCCTTTCAGATCATTGTCTCTCATTAACTCTCTGCAGCACATGAGGCTTTCATCTTTTAATGCCTTTAAATACTATGACCAGTCCTGCAGTCCTATAATCACTCTTTTCTCATAAAAAGGGTGGCATATTTAGGGACATCATAGCCATAGAATCACAGAATCAGTTGGGTTGGAAAGGGCATCTGAGATCATCAAGTCAAACCTATGAGCCAACACCCCCATGGCAACTAGGTCACGGCACTGAGTGCCACATCCAGTCTTTCCTTGAACACCTCCAGGGACAGTGACTCCAACACCTCCCTGGGCAGCCCATTCCGACATCTAATCACCCTTTCTGTGAAGAAATTCCTCCTGATGTCCAACATAGACTTCCCATGGGGCAGATTAAGACTATGTCCTCTTATCCTGTCACTAGTTGCCTGGGAGAAGCAGCCGACTCACACCTGGATACCACCTCCTTTCCATCTGCAGCCTGGCCGCCCAAGAGAAGACATAGAAGAAGTAGGTCTGCAAACCCTTCATTTTTGTCCGTTTGCAATCATCTGCAGGACTCTCAAGTACGAGATTTTTATGTGAGCAAGAGTGAAAAAGTTCTAAGGACAAAGTCATTTCAGAATTACTATAATGGCAGAAGGACTATTACAAAAATTGCAGCTAACTACTCTGTATTTTATAATAAAATAAGTATCAAAAACCGCTTCAGGATCTATTGTTAACACCCCTCAAGTCCCTTTGATGTGGTAACTAAATCTAGGACATCAAAGCTAACCTGATCTGCCTTTAATTACCAGGAAAACTGTTAATATTTTGTGTTTTGGGGGTCTTTTAAATTGTTTTTATCTACCTAATCAAAATGTGTTCTGATTCCCCTTCAGGGAAGCAGAATTTTCCTTCTAATTTGAGCAAGACACTGGTCAGCTTCATAAAATGACTGCACAACACAAGTCAACAGGGATTTGGATACTGAAGTGAATTTGAGAATCCTCAAGAGAAGCCAAGGGAGAGACTCAAGATTTAAAAATAGAGTTGAATTTTGCCTGGAATTGGAATTTTTTTCTCCAAATTGCTTATGATTTTTCATAAGGAGATCTGCAGAGGAAAACTTCAAAATTCCGCTTTTGGACTGGGATCTTCCTGCAGAACAAAGCACTTAATTTCTTCTATATTATATTTTCCCACATAAAGGAGTATTTTTTTTTTCAAAACTGATTATCAAAAGTGTATTTTCATAATTTTAGCCAACCTCCTTATTTTACTTGCATAGAAGTTAAAGGCCAGTCCCTGCCGGCTCCATGACTGCTCATAAACATAGTTAGGAAAGAGATGTGTCCTATATGCTCAGTTTCTGTTAATGTCCAGCTGCATGGCAAGTTGCAGCAAGGAGCCTACCCAGCCCTTTCCCTTTTGGGATCTGTACACCCTCCCCTAGCCTGGACGAGGATCCTGTAGTCTATGAGAATTCTGCAGGTCTGAATTCAGAATTCAGTTAGTCTGTCCTAACACGTAAATTAACCCTGCTTTTAGTAGAGACCAGACAAGCTGGCCTTCTGAGGCCCCTTCCAGCCCACGTTATTCTACGACAGCATTCTTCCTGCCCTTCCCACCAGACCATAGCCCCAGCTAAGAGCTCAGCCCCACACTGCCACACCTACTCCCCTACCACCTATTCCCTACTACTGAAAACCAGCACCTCATCTCTGTTCCTCTCCCTGTGCCAGCCAAGCCTTCTAGTCTTTCCCACATCTAGCACATACACCATCTCACCAACTTCATTCTCCCACTCTTACACTATTCCCGTCCCGTGCCTAGACATTGAACTACCGAGGAAGGCACCCCTGGTTCCTGGCCAGGCTCACGCAGGGACTGTGAAACACAGCAGAAGAGATTCAATGGCTAAAAAACACGAACACTTAGTCCTTGACAGTCGCCTGGTTTAGGTAACCTGAGTGAGTGATGTACCTGCACAGAAGCACTTGTCCCTGGGACGAGACACCCATAAGCAGCCAGGATTTCTCGGTATTGGATGCTCGTAGTAGCCATAGCCTGGCAAAACTTTACAGAGACAGTGGGAAACACATAGTAATTTTAGGGCAGTAAAATCTCACAGCAGAAACCACTCTATTTTTCTTGGCCTTTCTTTTTTATATTATCCAATGTATTTTATTTTGGTTTAGCATTTTAAATCTTCCTATGGCTTTATTTTTAGGATATTATCATGGTCCCTGCAAGTTCCATAAAATCCTTACTGAAGCATGACTGATGTTTTACCTCATTGATGGTTACCAGGCTTTACATGTGGGAAAAACTCCTGTCTGATGCTCACAAAGTCATATATACCATTCACGTGATCCTCAGGAATGTCTGGCCTTAGCAAACTTCAGCCACACAGTCCCCTGTGGGAAGTTCCCTCAGAAATTGTACAGAAATTGGGACAATAATCTCCTCTGAACAGATTTTCCATCATTTATATATCTGTGATACAAGGTCAGATATGGCTTTTAATCTTCAAGCAGTTTGACTTAACTCATGGGATTCCACAACTATGAGCCCTTTCTCTCTGCATCACTTTAATATTTGAAGCACATAATCCTTTTGAAGTTAGGATGCTTTTAGTTCTGCCTTTTCTTATCAAGGGACCTCATTAGTGTCAGTCTTCTAAATTATCAACAGGCGAAGGGGAGCTCCACATTACTAAGCTTTTTTTTTGGCACACTGCATTGCATGTTTGTTATATAACAAAAATGCTCTCTAGCTTGAACCAATATGGTTACAGAGTCTTTACTTTGGCACAGCCAGATTCAAAATGGAGCTTAATGGTCTTACTTGTCATCCTAAAATTCTTAACACAAAAAAAATTAGGGAGCATGTTGTTTCCTCTGTGGTTTCACATGAGTTAGAGGCTAACACAAAAAGCAAGCCACAGAATCAAAGTGGCCAAGTCTCTGAAGGGGAAAATCCAGATCCACATTCCTTTTTCTATTCTGTTCTTCCTTGTGGCCCCTCAGAAGTACAAAAAGAAGAGACAAAAAAAAACCCAAAAAAAGTACAAAAAAAGAGCTCAATTGTGTACTTTGAAATAGAATCTAATTTTGGGCAACTGCCCTCAGCCACCAGATAGGCTCAGGTGTGTCACTGCCATGAGCTGTTCTTCACACAAAGAGTAGAAACACTCATGTTTTCAATTAGACCTCCACGTTTCTTAGATTGTTGGTGGCTTTCAAGTAACTAGCAAAGCCATGGCACAGGCAGAACTTCATCTAATTCCTGACCCCCACTAAAGCAAAGTCTTCTCAGAGTCAGTATGTTATTGAAATCACAAGTGATGCAATCACAAATTCATGTATGATAGAAAATCTTAAAAAGACTTGAATCTGAGCTATTTTATTGCAGGAGCTCAATTGTATTTTATTACAGAATGGATGAGTCTCTTACACTTTGGCTTGCAACATCGGGTAAATGTGAAGAAATATTACCACTAGTAACTGAAAAA
The DNA here is from genome assembly GCA_013397865.1 of Struthidea cinerea. Lineage (NCBI taxonomy): Eukaryota > Metazoa > Chordata > Aves > Passeriformes > Corcoracidae > Struthidea > Struthidea cinerea. The sequence continues at coordinate 958,266 of VZTI01004009.1, read as the reverse complement.
GTTATGTTCTCTATCCCCTCCAAAATTCCTTTTCATCAAAAGCAGTCCGTGAAGAGCACCTGGGGCCTCCAGTCCACTGCTGGTGCCTGGGCTCTCACATCCAGCCTGAAAACCTATCCAGCTCCAAATTTCTCATGCCATGCTGTGCCACATTGCTACATCCCTTTCTCAGTTCTCTATCTCAGCTCCATGTGCCCTGATTCAGCCCACTGATACCCTACAGTAATTAAATAAGTCTGTATCAAGGTTCCTTGAACCCAGATCTATAAGAGGTGGCACCTTGCTGCTGCTGGTACCTGGCCGTGGTTACTGCCACCAGGCCTGAGCAGCAGATTGACATTTTGGCTTGACCTTGGTCCTGTCTCACTACTGGACACTAGCCTGAGGATCCGGGCTCTTGGCTGAATGTGGCAGCTGTGCTTTCCTTAATCACTTTGTTGGGTGCTGTGGGACTGGGCGCAGGCTGGAGTGGCCTCTGCTCTGCTGACCGTATTTTCACGTCCCTGAAGGAACAGTCAACCTTTGCTGCTCCTGGTCAGGTGGGAGGGTTTGTTTGTGGAAGGTGGAAGTCTCACTTGCATCACCCTGATAGAATGTACTCTGAATGTATAGTTCTTGGCTTACACTTGATTTCAAGCTGCTTTCTTGACCCATCACTGCCATCTTCAATTACGATCCTTTCCTCTAAACTACTTGAAACTGCTTTCTAATGTGGTAACTTAGCAAATACTACATTTATTCAGCCAAAATGTTTATGAATGCACTGACTAGATTCCTACCTGAAGAAAAGCTTTGGTGACACCTTGCACAATACATCTCTTGCAGTTTGATGTCAAACCATGAATATAGCTTTCCAGTAAGCTGTATCTGTCCTTCAATTCGTCACATTTATGTTGTATTTTTCCTTAACTTCATTTTAACAGCAGCATGGAAGATTTTTACTAAAATCGTGACATGGGGTTTCATATAGGAGAAGAGCTAGCTTATTCTGAAATAATTCATTATTGATAAGGCCATGTTGATATTTTTCACTGTGTTAATTCCTAGTTGGTTCAAACACTGTTATCAGTTTCAACAGCTTTTTGGGAATCAGACTCAGATTCTCTGAATTATATGGTGACAGCTCATGGTGTACACCACCCAAAGTAAAACCAAACAAAAAAAACCCCTTCAATATATCTAATCTTCCAGAACCTCCTTCATCCATTCAACAGCTCTCAGAGTTAACTGACTGCTTCTCTTAGACAAAATCCTCAAAGTATCAGAAGCTGAATTTCATTTGTTTATGACTATTTCACATCATCGAGTACTGATACTTTCCAACCTGTTGTCTTTCCATTCTTGCCCAAGTCTTTGTTAGTTATATAAGCCCAAGGTAATAATTTGGCTATAGACCAACAGACAGAAAAGATCTTTTAACACATTTGCCTTCTTAACATTACTTCTCATTAGTTTTTCACTTTCTTTTACCCTTTTCTCTAGCTCTGCCTTAATTTTTCTTACTCTGTTAATAACCTCTTGCCTCTATTCTTTCTTCTCATCTTTAGAAAACAGATTCATTTTATGCTTTCAGTAGGATTCCTGCTTCCCTATATTCTTTTCTATTTCGTTTTCTGGGGCTCTAAGCTTCACTTCTGACAGTGATGGCTGATAGCCAACAGCAAGCCAAGGGTGCAAGAAATTGAACTGAAATGGCATTTGTCTTGTGAAATATCTTTTGCAACATCCCCATTCCCCAGGCATTCAAGCATCTCACAGAAGACCACAGTTTCAGTGCAAGCCCAGAGCTTTTCTAAAAGCAACCTGTTTAACACTTTGGAAATAAATGTAGGGAATAATCAGACATGAGTTTAAAAGAAATTTTTTTTATTTTTAAAAGAAATCTGTATTTTAGAAAAGCATGATAGAATGCAGAAATGCAGAATATTTTCTTCCTTGTGTTCATAAAACCCCCTTTTACCTATTTATGTTTAAACTGGAAGTTCAAACTGCTTGTGTGTCTTTCAGTTTAAAAGAATTCCTTATCTTCTGTTCAGATTCCATTTATTCCATGACTTCCTCAGTTCTGAATCATCAAAAGCCTTTCCTAGATTATTTTACACTGACAAGAAATGTAATTAATGAATAATTATTACTCATAGGGTGTTACATACTTCAATGTTATGATTTGCTTTTTTTTTTTAAATTTTGTTTGTTTGTTTGTTGGTTTAGAACGGAGTCCTACAGTACAACCTAGTCGCCTACAAGTGAAGCTCAGAATATCGGTGGTAGAACAAATTCTTTAAAACCATCTACTGCTTTATCCTTTGGTCTGTCCCTGAGTCATATTCTTTGGGTGAGACACTGCTCTGCATGAGAGATGTTTATACTTTGTTCTGCCTAGATAAACGTTCTATAACAAAGGCTCAACATTAAGCCCTAGCTAATATTTGCTAAACTACTTATCGCAGATTAAGGTGTGGCTGCTAAATGCTGATTAAACAGCCCTTCAAAATGTACCCAAAGTTTTCCAGGAGCCTAAATACAATATACACCACACAATTCTCATTCGCACTTCCAACTTTAATATGCTTTTTTCCCCTGCATTGCTCTTTTTCCTGCTGTTATAAATAATACATAATAGTTATGTATACAGATATTTTAACCCTTTTGGCAACTGATAATACCTCTAGCAATGCTATGTTTTCATATGTTATGCCCATTTCTCCATAGTGGCCTTAGGTATCAAGTACAGCACTCATTGTCATTATTGCAATTTAAGATCCAAGTGCCAAAGTAGAGTTAAATGATAACTCTTCCTCAGAAACAGATATACAGTGCCTACAACAGGTACTAAACCTGAAATCTATAATGATTGATCTGCAGGAGGAACATTCTACTCTTGTCTTCAATTTTTATGACTGAAGCTATTGAAACAACTCATCTAGCAAAACTAACACTGGAAGCACGTCAGAGGCTTAGACCAGATAAAGAAAGAGAACAACAAAAGGTCTTTTTCTGGAACGGGGACTCATTGTGTAAGGAGTTGTGAAATTGAATAGAAGATAAATAATAGCTGAATTATAATTATGACCTCAATTACACAGTCATAGTATGGGAAGGCAGGTTTACTCCCCTTTCAAATAATCATTTTTAGTATATTAATTATGCAAAAGGTTGCATGCAAATGGAATTTCAGCTCCTAAAATGTCAAATAGCTAGAAATCATTTGGGGAACTAAATAATGGCTTCTTTGCAAATGTCAAATTACTAAAAACAACACAACATTTTTCAGAAACCTTCTACAAAGCAAGTCACTTAAACAGATAAAATAGTGGTTCAGGAAAAAAAAAGTCTCTCAACTGCTAGTTACAAATAGATAATTGCTAACAAAATATGCCACTTTTCCTACACTAAATGCTCTTGACCATTTGTGCTGAAGGCAGTGTATATTCACTCAGAGAAAAACCATTTGGAAGAAGTAGTGATGTGAGAAAAAAATACGCAGTCTTCTGTAACTTCACAGTCTACTGTAACACTGTTCTGATGGGAAAACAAGAAACGTTGTCACCAAAGTGTTATTTTGTCATAAAATGGAATGAGCTCAGTAGACTGTATCAAAGAGTCAGGTCTGTTTTTATTTATTCCATATCAACTCAGAACAGATATTGCATATACTTAGACAATTTAATTCAATAAAGTAAGCGGCCTCATGGAGGTGTTCATCTTCACTGCCTATGTGGTTTTTTGTACACTGAGTTCTTGAATTTCTTTTGGACTTTAATCTTTCCTGTCACACGGTACATCTGTACTGGCAATGGAGACTATCCAGATTGTGGTAGAAGTCGGAAGGGGCACAAAGGAGAGCAAAATAAAATCATCCAGTGTTTATTGCACTGCTCTTTCTTCTTAAGAAATGAAAGGCAAAAGAAAATGTGTTGAAAAGTTTCTGTCTAGAAGTTTTCATGGATTTTTGCACATTCATGTCAGCCCAATAAGAAGAGGCGTATTTTGCCATTTTTATGTATGGGGTTTGAATTGAATAGGTAGGGTTAAGAATTTCAGAATCTAAACCACGCTTATAAAGAAGGGCATTATTTGTCTCATCTGTCATATCAACGCATTCATTTATTTTAAAGACACATGGAAAGGAAACCTGCTTAACAGAAACTGAGAAAGATACTGCTTTAGCTATCAGCAGCAATGTGTTTGATTAATATTTCTTATTTTCCTGTTTTAGTTTATCTACCAAATTTCAGATTTAAACTGCAATTTGTTTTGCAAAGTGATCGTATTTGGGAATTATGATATAACTCAAGTATCAGAATTACTGGCTCAGCTATCAGAGTTACAGATATACAGAGGGACTCTCAAAATGTCTCGTAATCTATTCTGTACATTTTTGCAGATGAAGTGTAGCTAAGTAATTTGTACAGACACTGATCTAATCTTTTCTTATTAACTTGGAGTGAAAGAGTTGGTGATTCCGGGAATAAGGTTGTCCACACGAGTGCCCAGTTCAGAGACACAGGGTTTCAGGGATGTCATTCACTGGTCAGTATCACTATCATTTGTAGGCATTCACATTGCTGCTCTCAGAGTAACCTTAAGATTGCCTTCTGATGATTTTATCCCTTATACTCCTTTTTTTTTCTGAATTAGATGGTCTTTCTCACAGCTCTTCAGCAATTTTTCTCCATCCAAACTCCATGTGAATTAACAACCTGTCCCTAATTATTTTTTTTCATATTCATTTCAGTTTTGATACACCATTGCAGCAGTTAACAATAGAAAATGGAGGAAGACACTAGTGCGGCTGCTACTATTACTAGTACTACTGAAATTGGAAGGTGATAAAAGAAAGATTTGGTAGGGCATGGCAAAAGAAGACAGGTTAGGTAAAGATGATGAAGGATTTTGAAACAGAAGATGGATGGGTAGGTGAGAAAGAAGCAATGAATCTGTAAATAATTGAAGGCTGTAATTCCTCAACAAATATGAAGGCACATGAATATTGGCTGAAATTCATTTCATGAATGTTGCATGAGTTTTTGATAGTTAAATGGTTTGTATGCTCTGGAGTATTTCAGCACAGTATGATCAACATATTGGTTTGGATCTTTATCCCACTTTAGGAGATGGGTATCTCCTGGTAAAGCACTTGGAGAGGATCTTCCAATTTTAGATTGCCCTGGGTGTATGAAAACTGCACTGTGAACAGAACCAATACAAGGTAAGTGGTGACTACTGGCTCTTTTTCTTTGAGAACACTCTCCTGTACTGAGCCAAAACAGTAATGTACCCATAGGCTTCAGCTGTTCAAACCACTGCAGCCTGGTCAGAGCATCTAACCAGGGAACTCTTCTGAAGGCGAGTCTTGGACCAAGTTTTGAGAGTTCCTAAAGTCAGCAAGAAGACGACAATTATGCCTGTTCCACTCCTGTGGGCTTCTGAGCTGAACACGTATCTTCTTATTGTTGCAAGCAAGGATATAAAAGAGAATGTATTATCAGGTGGTAAGCAAGGATATAAAGGAGAATGTATTATCAGGTGGCAAGCAAGGATATAAAGGAGAATGTCTTATCAGGTGGTGGACTGTAGAGTTGGGAACAGGAGTAGAAAAAAGATTGGGAAACGCTAGCATTTTGTACGGATAATGCCTTGTACAGAAGTTTACCCTGAAGAACTGGGTAATCAAACGTTAAAACTTGAAGATTTCCTTTCATTCTGTTGTAAACTCTATGTGCAGGCTTATTCTCCACTTAAGAAACTTATCTTTGTCTCTGCTTTTCCCAAGTTTACTATTAATCAGAGAACACATATATGGAAACTTCTTTATCCCTTTGTTTGAAATTTGTATTGTATGGTTTTATTAGCACAGAGCACCTCTTTTAACTTCAGCTTTCTGATCATCTCCCAGAAAACCTCATCTACTATAGTAGTAGAGATGTCAAGTATACAGTCTTCATGATACCTATGAAATTCTAGTTTTTTTATTAACACTGTACAAGGATTTCCTGTCTGCTCAAAAGTGGAAGTGAAAGTAACTGGAGCAAGAGTCACTGGATGGTTTTATGGAGTAAATTCTAGGTGAGCCTAGCAGTCTTCCTGTCCCAAGGAATACACAGCCTCAATAGTCAAGACACAAAGAATGATCAGATTTAAATTAAGTTATGGGATACCAAGCAGAGATCCCAATTATTAGCATATTATTATCAATGTGTTACATAGCATATTAAGACCCTCTGCACAGAACATGTCCATTGAACATATATCCTCAGCAGATAGCACTAAGAACCCAGGGTAGCAGATAGAAAAATGATTCTGTCATTATTCTGAGTGACCTATAAAGACACACTGAATCTTAAACACCTTAAAGGTCTCAAGCTGAAAGACAGGCAAACTAGAGGCCAGCATATCTGCATGCTTTTTATTATACTGGATTGAACTTGGAGTTCTTCACAACCAAAAAAATCTCCCTGCCAATGAACAACAAAGGGTCAGAAAAACTTCTCATTAATGTTTTTTGAATATGACTCTGAGCAGGCCAGCTAAAACTAAAGAGATGTGCTCACACAGCCTGTGTAGAACATATACATGCTGAACATGAAGTATAGCTTTGTAGATAAGCCTATGAGTGAGTAGATGCAAAGGCCTTTGCAACAGATACCAAGCTGGAACTTATTCCAGGTGTTCTGCAACATGAAGGTGCTCATTTCACACCAATTGGGAGTAGCCATGGATAGGATAGACATGAGCTGTTTGGAACAACTGCTAGAGAAGGCATTGTTCTGTCAAGGAGATAATAAGGACATAATAGAGGTAGTCTTTGCTTATACTTCACTCTTCCTATTACTCATCCTGTTCCTGCTCTTTTCTCCACTGTATCTCATGTTTTTGGTTGTTTGAAGTTTTGTTTCCACTCAGAGCACCTTTTTGCATCGGTCCCTTTTTGGTCAATCTCTTCCACCCTGACACCTACTAATCACTGCACCCTGGCCAACTCTTCTCCCCAGGTTATTTTTGTGGGTTTGGGTTTTTTGTTTTGTTTTTTTTTTCCTGTGTTACATTTCTCATTCTCTTTCTCCAATCCACATCCATTTATTTTTATTTGTTTCCATATTTTCTGCCTTGCCTCTTGCTCATATAAGAAATAGTGCTCCTCTTAATTAAGCAGAAGAAATTCTGTGGCAAGGAGACAAAAGCGGTAGGGAGGATGGAGTGTCCCTTTCACACACTCTACTGGAATTAATCTCCCAGGAATTAATTACAGTTGCGGATAAAGGATGCATGATAACAGCTCATACTTTGCTAGCATTTTTTTGATGTTGTTGGTTATATGCTTTTTACTCATTGTACAGCTTGGGAGCTTGAATCATAATGCTAAAGTATAGAGGGATCAAAGATATTGATTCTGACAAGAAGAAATACACTTTTTCAATATCTAAGCAGCCATAAAGAACAAGGTGCAAATATTGATTTGGTATATTGCTATCATTCTTTACTTACGAGTGTTCACTGAGACAGTGATGTCAGTGGTCAATGGTGTTACGATGGTTATTGCTGTAGCATGGACTGCAGCTAATCTGACTCTGAGACAGCCATTAACATGCTTTGAAATAAAATCATTAGATATATGTCCAGAGCTAAAATTAGACAATAATGTTTATCAGCAAGCTTGAGGAATAACTGTGGTAGAAGAACAGTTGAGCAGACTTTTCCTTGTGATACAATAAACTGCTATTGCATTTTGCCACAGAATGATATACTGGAGCACAGCTATGTAAGTAAAAAAAAAAAAAAACAACACATATTTCAGGATCCAGTAGGTATTTACCTCTTCTGGTTTAGGTTTTACTTCTATTTTTTTCTCACTTTTCACTCTGAAATGGGAAGCATGTTTATACTAGGTAACTAAGAACACAATACTTGGATTCTTAATCCTCCAGCAGGAGGGAGGATATGTGGTTGTTGCTCAGAACTAGAACAGAGATAAGAGCTATGTTTTTATGGTGGGGACATGGATGCCCAAGTTAGACTTACCCTCTGCAATATTCTTTGCCACGTGGCATGTTGTACACGGTTACTCTTGAGATACCCTCATTTTTCCAGTGGTAAAATCCACAGTCATTGGAAATATGTAAAGTGTTCTGCGCAAATGAGCACAGAATTATGTTCCACAAAATAGCTTCACTCCAGCACATCATAGGTAAAAATTGCAACACTCAAACAACACAGTTACCCCATGTTCACTTTAAAATTTCAGTTCATGGACTAAGGAACAAAAGGTGAATGTGCAAATAGATTTAAAACAATGAATATGAGAAGACGGCATACTGGCAAACACTCTGCTGGGAGAAAACATAAACAAGCAACACAAGTGGCAACTTTATAGGGCTGCTCACAACCAAATGTTCCCAGGTGTTTTTACATCACGACAATTAATTAACCTCTCTTCCATAGTATTTAATGGTTAACAAAGAGCTCTTTGAGATGCTTCATAATAGCTCCCAGTTTGTAAAACAGGGATAACCATTCAGTCTTTTTAAATCTCTGCTTTTCTAGACAAGCACATCATAACAAAAGGGGGAAAAAAAGATTGTCAGAAAGAGCTAGAAAGTGTCAGAAAGCTTTCACCAGCCTAATGGAGCCCATAAATGACAGCAAAGCACAAGGTAATGGTGTACTTGCAAGCCTTCATCTTTAATGATGCTGAAATTTGAGACCATTTTGTTTGTACATTTGGAAAAGCGGTAAAAGAATCCTCAGAGGCAGTACTGCCAATACTGCTCTTCTTCTTTATACTAAAGGGTTTTCTTCTTTCATAGTTGTTACACAGTGTTGTTAGGCTGAAAGCAAGGCATTTTTAATGCAATTCATACAGGAACAAAGCAGACAACTGTGCCATGGGGAGGACTCTGACTGCAGAGGTGTGAAGAACACAGGGCTGTTTCCATAAAGAGACTGGGACCTGCTGGGCAACCTGGGGCTGGGTTTGTAAATCAGTGTGGAGGCAGAGATGTGTGGAAGGCAGTAACAGAAGCCTGACTCTGAAAGTGACTCACAGAATGAGGGAGAGGGAATCAAGGAGAATCTATGGCTGAGCTCTGAATTGGGAAGGTCTGGAGGGGAAGGAAAGAATTAGGAGCTCCCAAGAAAGAAAAAGAGGATGAGCATTTTTAAAGCTGAGAGCTGGGTGCATAATAGAAAGTGCTCTGATATTTGGGCACAAAACCTCAACTGGATGTGCAACATTACTGAATACTTTCAAAAAGCAAAGTTTCTAATATTTGTACTTTTTTAACAATAGATGAAAGGAAGGAAATGTTTATTGCCTTATTTTCTTTCATCTTTGTGAAGTGTGCTGGTTTGGACTGGGAGAGAGTTAGGTTTTTTCACAGTATCTAGTATGAGGTCACAGTTTGGATTCGTGCTGGCAATAGCATTGGTAACACAGGGATGTTTTTATTGTCACTGAGCAGCCCTTTCACAGAGCCTCATCCCATCCCAAAGTGGGGGAGACTGGGGGTGCACAAGGAGTTAGGAGGGGTACAGTGGGACAGCCGACCCTGACTGACCAAAGGGATATCTTACACCATATGGCATCGTGCTCAGCATGTAAACCATGGGAGAAGAAGAAGGAAGGGGAAGACGTGTTTGTAGTGATGGTGTTTGTCTACCCAAGTCATGGTTACATGTGATGGAGCCTTGTTTTCCTGGGGATGGCTGAACACCTGCCTACCCATGGGAAGTGGGGAATGAATTCCTTGTTCTGCTTTCTTTGCGTGCACAGCTTTTTCTTTCCCTATTAAACTGTCTTTATCTCAACCCACGAGTTCTCTCACTTTTACCCTTCTCATTCTCTCTCCCATCCCACTGTTGGGGGAGAATGAGTGAATGGCTGTGTGGTGTTCAGCTGCCTGCCAGCTTACAGCAGGACATGCAGTATTATGTAAAAAGCTGAGTAGAAGCATTTAGTTATGGCCTGTAAACAGCTGGTAGAAATGTTCCTCTCCCCCTAATACTCAAGGAGGACTTAGGCAAAAATTGAATATGAGATTCATTCTGTGCTTACTGGGGACATAATTCTGTTCTTGAGAGGATAGATGACCTTGTAACCTGCCTTTGTGATCTCTTCTCTGTCTCAGTTATAGTTTGAAAGTAGTTCCAGACAAACCATTTCTACAAGTACATATTTTTCAAATGTTATCTCACACAAACAATATTAATTATTAACTGGAGGATTCCTGTGCACAAAGTCCTCATATTCCATGCATGTGGACACCATCACAGGAAAAGTGGCTAGGTAGGAGTAGAAGTGGATAGGTAGAAGTTGACTCTCTTGGGGTACAAGAGGTCTTGTAGAGGTCTTGTAGAGGTCTTGTTAATTTATGTAACAAAAATTACATATTTGTAAATGAGTACTTGAAGACAAAAACGTCCCTGAAGAGGTTGATTTTAACATATGGAGCAAAAGTGTTTTAAGTATTGGTTCAATAAAAATTCTCTTTCTTTCTCCTATGTCAGTTTTGAAGGCAAATATTTTAGTTTTGTGTACTCCTTATTTTTTACCTGTGCTCATATATATTTCCATTATGGTATAATTCTGTCAGATTAAAAAAAAACAAATCCAGCAAAAAAAAAAAAAAAAAAAAAAAACCCAAAAAAAAAAAAAAAAAAAAAAAAAAAAAAAAAAAAAAAAACAAAAAAACAAACAAAAAAAAAAAAACAAAACAAAAAAACCACCCCACACTACCACACACGTATGTACATTTTGCCAGATTCTTGTGCTGCTGTTTTCTCTGAAAAACCCATTTATTTTTGAGTGATTTCTAGTCTACTGTGAACAAATATGGAAGAATATGAATGCTGTGGCTGAAAACAACCAGGTGAGTGCGGCCACACATCTGTATGCAGTATTTTACTGAAAGCGCACTTTTCCTCGGTACAAAAAGCTGTTAGCGAGAAGTCATTAAAAAAACTCCTAAATATTGATGTGAGGAAATGCAGCAGCAAGGGGATTAGGAGATTGGCTTTAGAGCATAAGCTTGCAGCATGTAGACAATTATGACTCACACATCTGTGCTGTCCTCAATCAATTTAGCACTGTAATCAACAGTATATACATTTGTCTCTTTTCCATCAGGTAAACCAAAAAATCTTTAGTCATATTTTCCATTTATCCTTCAAGTTCTGTAAGATCAGTATGTCCCACAGTTATCTTAGATGCAGCAGTAATGCCTTTCCATTAATTTTAAAATAAATTCCCAGTGACTCCATTCTGGGAACAGATTTTCTGCCTTGTTTGACTTTCTGTGTGTAGCTTTTAGTTAAAATATACAGTGTAGCTGGCTAAAATCCTACACTCCATCTATATCACTGTGTTATTTTTAATAGGTAAATACAAATAATAGTACTTTTAATCCTAATCCTAATAATAGTCTTTTAATCCTAATTTTCTAAGGAATTTTGAGTTAGTTTTCAGCTTTTCATTCAGTCCTAAAAGCTTTTGATCCCTCTCTAAACTTGGCTTGACAGGACAGTAGAGCTAACAAAGATGGATGGATGCTTCAAGTGTCATGAAGCTTGGGGAGGGGTGGGAAGAGAGGCACCAGCAGCAGAGCTGGAGTGTGCCCCTCACGGCAGAGGCACTGGGCACTAAAATTCGTCATTTTTCTTGGAAAATGAATTCTAACCCTTTAAATTTTCTTTCTTTTTTTCTTTTCATCTCCCCCCACCCACTTCAGATCTGTTTAGTTTATTGTCATTTCATTCATGGTATACTGGTGAAAAATTGCTGCAGAATGCCTGCCTGCCTTATCAGTTATGACCAGGGAGCAGCGGCTAAGCTCTGATTCCAAATTTTCTTCAAAGTGTGGACATTAATAAAATATTTATAGATACTAATTGGTCCACCATTCAGTATTGAGCTTCATGCAGAGGTTCCTTGCCAACAGCATAATTATTTTAATATTGTAAATGTTGCATCTGATTTTTACTTGTTGCCTGTACTGGGATAGAGTCAGCAGGATTATTTGGATCCAGGTCAGAGCTTGCTAAGGTGTATTAGCTTTCACATTAAATCACATTACCAACATAAATAACACATTTTTATGCTTCAAGGCATGAAGTAGGAACTAAACAGTATTTTGCATCCTTTGTTACCTCAGGTACTACTTCACCATTTTGTGGTAATAGTTTAAATAAATCAGTTTCGAACAATGAATACTTCAAATTAAGCCTCTAGGACAGTATTTAGAAGACTTGTTTCTGCTCTTGAATTTGCTATAGCTTCTGCATTTGACCTTTGGCCAAGATAATTAGGGCTTTGCTTTGCGTGTTTAATTCACTGTCTGTGAAGGGGTGATAATGTTATATTTGGCTAGGAAGAGGTAAAAGCATTCATGTTTGTAATGAGTTGAAATACCACGGCAATAAAAGACAGTGGAGGGTAAGCAAACGTGTAGAGCTCTTTTGCTCCCAAAGTATCTGGTGTTTTCCCCTGGTTCTGCTGGAAATAAAGCTATTTTTCTTCCCTACCAGACGCAGAGTTTAAGGTGTTGGTATGAATGTTCTTCTGGCCAAAATTCCGCAGTAAATAAACAGTGTCATGTGGAGTCTATCCTTTGCTTCAGGCAGGATGGACTTCAAAGCTAGGTCTTGCTCAGGAATTTATTTAGGCATGTTTTGAAAATTTCTAAGGATGGAGATTGCCCTTTCTCTCTGGGAAGCCTGTGGCAGTGCTCAGACACTCTCATGGAGTTGAATTTTTCCTTCTGTCTGCTTGGAATTTCCCTTCTTCCATCTGAGTATTGTCTCCACTCTTTACTTCATGCATCTCTGAGAAAAGTCTGACTGTTTGCTCTTTAGCACCCCTTTGGGTAGAAGAACACAGCAATTACATCATCCCAAGGCTTTTCTTCTTTTCTAAAAGCCGTTTAGGCTTTTAGAGAAATTTGGATGAGGAGGTGGTTTTAGATTTAGTATTTTTTTAGCTCTGATGAAATAGTCTGCTTTGAAACTGAACAGCAATTTAAAATTATCTGCAAACATGATTTTTTCTACCTGAATTCTGGAAAGAAGTAATCCCATTGTGAATTCTTATTTATAAAAAGTGATATGTCTTAAATTCACTCACAGAAGAATCACATCATTTTCTCAGAGCCCAACTTAGTACTTGAGGTGGTTATATTAGCATTGGATTTTGCATTCAAGAATGAAATAAGAAAATTCTTCTTAGTATTAAAAATAAATAATCTCAAGAAAGGTAATGGCAAGCTGATGGCCAGCAAAGTGACACCAATGAGGCCTTACACTAAGTTGCCCTGCCACCACAGAGCTTAGAGAATAGGCAGACTGTGCCAAAACTCTGTGATACCTCTTCTTCCTCTTCATAGGTGTCAGGATAGGCACCATGGAGGGACACAAGATCTCATGAATCTGTGGGTAATTTAACAGTAGACCTTGAAAACTTATTTCTGAAATCTTTCACCTCAAAGTCATGTTTTCCAGAGGTAGGTAATTACTGTTGAGCTGTCTCCATTGAGTCCATGTTCATTAATGTTTGTTATTAAAATGTAATTAAATTTACATTTTTAATGTAATTACAAATATTTTGCATACATTTAACAATATAAGATAGGTATAAAATCCTTAACTTAAAGAGCAGTCCTTAATTTAATGAGAAGAATGCCTTCTATCTCTTCAATAAATTAAAAGAAAATTTACTTTTGAGGAAAAAACTGAGGAAACTCTTCAGGAGTACTGGAGACAAACTGCTCACAAAGTTGATGTGCTTCACCGCTAAGATCTTCCTGCTGATTCTGCTTAAAGTGTAAGAAGATTACATATGTGATGAATCACCTTAAGAAAACTTCTATAATTTCTTTGATGAATAGGGGCAGCAGGACAGGCATCTTTTTGCATAAGAAAATGAAATTATTTTTTTTCTTTCATTTCTTCAGGTGTGGCATTGTACAATTGTTTTAAGTAAATCCTTTCAACCCCTTCCTACCCTTTTAATGCTAGTGTAGCTTGAGCTGAACAGCCTTACAAGGTCAGTGGTTAACTTCAAGCTATCGCCCATCTAGGAACGATGGAGCTGACAGATGCAGTTCCAGACAAGGAATGCTTAGAGGGCAGTAAGCATGGACCAAACCATTTGAGATGGCTGTGGGTAGTGTTTGCATACTGGCACCACATACATTACGATGACAAGAATCTTTATTGATAAAGGCACAATATTATTAGTGCAGTTACTGACTCACGCACAGCACAACCAGAGAAATTGTTCTGTGCTTCTGTATATCAAATGTATACATGTAACAAATAATGTCTCCTTTTCACTTCTTCACAGACAAAGAGCTCCTTAACAAAGGGTGCATCATCATGGAAAGGTTGATGTGGTATTCTGTCATTCTGGTTTCACGATTGCCTCAGTCGTTTTTTGTGGCTGTCAAAAACAAAGCCGACACTCTGAGGAACTTCACAGTTGGATGTTATACCTGAGTGTTGAAATGAGGAACTGAGGCCAAGCATTCAACTCAAATACTGAATTATGCTAAATGTGATGACTTTAGATTTCTTTAACCCTTGAAGCCTACGATAACGGGTGTGTAAATAAAGGGTAACTTCGGGAAATGATAGCCGAGTTCTAGACTGTACATTCAACATTATGTGATAAGTGATCACAATCCCACTGCAAGTATGGAAGTCTGGAAAGCCCTATTCAAAATAGACTTCAATATCCTGTTGGAAAAGTGATAAAGGAAGATTGGTTTTTGAGGTAGCAATATAGTCAAATTGCTGGCTCTTGGTACATTTGAAGCTTCAAACCTTGGTTCTCAACACATGCACACAAAAGACAGAACATTTCCTTCTTTTTGAGAGTTTTAGGCAGGTACTCCCAGATAACCAGTTGCTTTGTTCAGGGAAATTATGATTGCCTTTCTTCATCTACAGCAAGGGAGTGTACACTGTGGCCACTTGAGAATTGCACAGTGCTGCTTAGTGATTATCAAGTAATGGCTGATTGCTCTTGCTAATGGGTTCATTTTTGATGTTGTTTGTGTCATGTCACTTCACATGCAGGATTCTGAAGTGTTTTGCTGAAAAGGAGAACAATGTTAAAAAAACCTGTCCTAGAATTCTATTGTTTGTGAATGTAGGGGTTGTAAGCTATAGCAGGGACACAGGCGCTACATCTCTGCCATCATCATCACAGATAGAATGACAGAAAAATTATAAAAAAAATATAGAGCTTAGAATGGTATAGTTCTTCAAAAAACAAATAACTATTTCCCTGTTATCATGTTTCTTCTTGCTATTTGATATCAAGTTATTAATACTTCGTGAGTTAGTTTTCATTTTTGAATGTTCTTCCTGCACTACAAGTAATTCTCTAGTGAGTACTCACAGTTATTGCTCATGTACTGAGGGTGGATTTTTATTTACATAAAATCCATAGTTTCTTTCTGCTTTAAGGGATGATCTGTGAAACTGAGTTTAGATTGTGCATGATACTAATTGTTTTACTTTCTTTTGTGTATTATGGCAAATATTTTTCATAGAGCTTCTGCAAACGTCTATGTATTTACTTTTTGGTTTTATTTCTTAAAGTCTTTGTTCTGTTTCAGCATGATTGAAGATATTTCTGTCAGGACAGTTTCTTCATAGAAATCATCCCTGTTCTGAAACATCCTGCAATATTTTTTCATTAAAATAGCTGGTCACATGTGTTGGCCTCTTCAGAACTGATGGAGCTTGGGTTTATTTGTACATTTTTATTTTCTTTTTATGTGTTGGGATTGCATTGGTGTTAAGAAATAATAGTTAAAATAACTTCCAGAGATAAATTACTTGGGATGGGATTAAAAACGGCTGAGAGCTCTAACAAGAAAAATAATAAGTGAAGCAAAAAAGCAGTGCAAACAGAAGAGCTGGTGTCTGCTGGCAGGTCAAGAATCAGAGCATTCACTAGAAGACCCATCTTCCAGTTTCATGATTTCTTCATAGGACATCCACCTACATCTGCAACATCCCTGAATGGTGTTTTAGTGGCCAACATTTTATTCTGGGGGAGAAGGGTGCTACCCATTTCTTTAATTGAACCTGATCCACTGTCCATAAAGCAACATCTCTGGAATAAGTACTGATGTCTGTATGTACAGTATTCTAAATGAATATTGTAACCCATAGGTTTATCTTTTTTTTCTCTTTATTATCTGTATTTAGTTAATGAACACTCAAGTTTGACATTTCAAGTAGAATTGCCTAGTATGAGACTGAAAGTTTTGCCTTCTCCTTCTCCTATAGCTACTTCTCCCAGTGTAGCTATAGGATCTGGGTAGGAAGTATATTTAGTGAGAGAGATATATGTGTGAAAATCCTCTCAAAAAAAAAAACAAAAAAAAANTAGTTAGAGAAAAAATGTAAAAAAAAAATCATAAAAAAAAAAAAAAAAAAAAAAAAAAAAAAAAAAAAAAAAAAAAAAAAACCAAAAACACCAAACCAACCAAACAAAAAAAACCCTCCAAAAACCCAAAAAACCCAACTTTGCTGTTCCATCATTACGCATTAGCTGTGGAACTGAATAATACATTTCATTTCCTCCAGAATGCCTGTAAACACAAAACCAATTTTCCTTCTCTGCCAAATATAATTAAAAATTGTGGATCATTCTTGGAGAACAGAAGCCACAGTAGTTCGTAAAAACAGATTCACAGGAATTAATTTTAATAGTTTTTGTCATGCTGTTACTGAATGCACGTGGAAAAAGTATTGAATATAGTTCATTTTATGTAGACCAAGAGTTACTAAGTCTCTGAAGCAAATTATACAGGGAAATTTTTAGTGCTAAAGGAAATTACGTATTTGCATAGTGTTAATAGCCATATTTAGAACAATGCTAGCATTGGAAAAAATTACTTATTTGCACTTTTGTAAATTCAGGAACATAGGTTGATCATAGGATGATAGAAAAATTCTGGTCAAGAGTGACCTCGGGAGGTTATCCAGTTTTACCTAATACTCAAAAAAAATCAACTATGAGGTCAGACCAGGTTATTTAAAACTTTATTCAGACGGGCCTTGAAAATATCTAGGAATGAAGACTGCATAACCTCTATAGGCAACTTGATCCATTGCTTGACTGTCTTCATGCCGGAAAAGTATCTCCTTCTACCCAGTCTGAATCGCTGTTCTTTCAACTTACACGCCGTGCCTCGTCCCACTGGCACACACATCTGTGGAAAGCCTTCTTCCATATTCTTGATGTCATCTTTGTAGGTTTTAGAAGGCTGCTACTAGGTGTGTGTCCCACCCCAAGCCTTCTTCTCTCCAGGCTGACAGGCTCTGTTCCCTCAGTCTCTCCTCCCAGAGCAGGTGCTCCCATCCCTTGACTGATCTGGTGGCCTCTGTAGAATGTTCCAGCTTGTCAAGGTCTTTCTTGCATAAGTGGGCCCAGGGCTGAGTACAGAATTTGGGATGCAGTCTGATGAAGGCTGAGCAGCAAAAGACAGCAATTTCCCTCGATAGGACAGCTACACTCCTATTAATACACTCCTTGGTACAGTTGACCTGTTTGGCTGCCAGAGCACACTGCTGGCTCATGCTCAGCTTGCTGCTACCGAGACTCCCATTCCAGCAAAGTCCCCAGCCAGAACATCACCAGCATGTGTTATTGCAAGCAGTTTCTCCTTCCCAGGCACAGGACTTGTTGAATCTTTTAAGGCTCCTTCTAGACCCTCCCTGAACCCTGTCAAGTTCTGAATGGCAGTGCCGCCCTTGAGTGTGTCAAGGATGCTGGATTCTGCTACCCTTTTCAGGTACAGCTCCACAGGCTTTCAAGCTAGTGGTGTTACTGCCCATCGATGTTATTTGTGGTAGAAGTGTGTAAAAATGGGAAAAAAACCAATATAACAATAACAAAAAAAAGGAAAATGGTACATCTGAAATAACAAACATGGAATCAACACATGCTTAGCTAAAGCGAGCTTTCAGTCCATCTCTTGGCACAACAAATGTGACAAGTGAATGCAAAACGAAGAATGTAAAACTGTTCCGTCAAAAATGTATCTAAATCTCACATGCTTTTTCGGTGAAATAACTACCCTCTTTACAAACCATTTTCATCCTTTACACCTGAGTAGACAGGCTATGGGATGCCCTCATTTCTGTGCCACAAATAAAAAAAGAATTCTAGCAAATTTCTTTTCCTGAAGCCATTCAGCACTAAAAAAGAGAAAATAAAAGAATAATAAAAATTATTATTCATGAAACCTAGTAGTATCTATGTATGAATGCATTTTTGTATTTTTAAAATAATAACAATATGGGTGAGCTTGTAATGGTATACCAAACTTAAGTTTTTATGTCTTCTGATAAATGTCATTAATGTTTTCATCAGCATGGAAGTTTACAACCAATTTGTGTAACCTGAAGATTATTTTCTCCTTGGAGCAGTCCTGGCAGTCTGATACAGGAGCCAAAAACAAATAAGAGGGGAGCAAGCGGCAGGAACCTTCCAAAAGGAATGGTACATATAGGATTGAGCTGGTCGAACAGGATTATTAAATTACAGATTTAAAAAGTATCTACTGGCCAGCTTTCTTTGGTGGACTTTCTTTGCCAAAGTGTATAGATACATCAGAACTGACAGAGTGACAAGTGGACAAGAATCAGCATGCAGTAATTTTAGTTCAATGTAGGCTTTCATTTGATGATAGGCTTTCTTTGCAATACTTTTAATAAAATAAATAAATAAATCTATAGATAAAATAAATAAATCTGTACATTGTGGCACTTAGCTGGTTGCTGCTTAAGTCTGATGTCCCAGAGAATCTGCAGACTTGCAGGTGTTGAGTTGAGACTAAATACAGTGAAATATCCATAATAGATAAGTTAGCGAACAGTACCTTGGTAATGTAGATGATTTCTCCTGGAAAAAAGAATTAACAGAAAATAGAAAATTTCCAGTCAGTAAGATGAAAGCAAACCTTGCTGTGGCATAAACAGCTAAGGTACTTCCCATTCACAAAAAACCATGCTAATTCTGCTGATGGTAGTGTCGCTTTAATTTTTCTGTATACCCAGTCCTTTGGAATGAAGCAGGAGCTTTCAGCTCAACTCCTTCCCATCCATCCAACCACACACAGGACATGTTTCTGTTCTGTTCTCATGCTCATTCCCAATGGGAATCACCAGCTAGCTGGCAAAACTCACCAGCAAGGTTTGTTTATTAGTATTTTCTTGCAAGATTAAATCAAGTATATTTTTACTTTCAGACTAATAATGTCTTTTGAAAATGCAAGTTTCCAGCACTGGTCAACTTAAGCCCCTTTTTTCTTCATATTCTCATTACACTTCTGGAATCCTATTTAACCATAAATTGCAGTCTCTTTCACTCAATGAGCGTTAAATACTGCACAAAATTTGGAACCCAATACTGTCTAAGCAACTTAGGACTGCTCTTTCCATATGGTACTGGAACCAGAGCACATCTGTTCTATCTGAATATCACTCTGCCTCCCCATCCCACCTTCATGTAATATATCACCTCACACAAGACACATAAGAGCAGAAATTAATTAGATGGTCTATATTTAAATTTATTTTATTCACTCTAGTTCAACGGTATAGAGAAGTATCAAATGACATTGTGTAAGGTTCATTGGTAAGGTTCTTTTAAAATAACACACACTTAAAAGTTTAAATTTCACCAGATGAACCATCAGAAAAGGTAAAAAAGTAACATGGAGAAGATAGAAATAACACAATATGGTGCAAAATCCTTTTAGAAAATATATGACATCTGACAAAATCTGTAGTTTATAAAGAATACAGTTAAACCACATCTGATGTGATCTACAGATCTTTTAAAAATAAATTTATGTTATAAAACACCTCTTGTATTTTTCTGATAAAGAAACCAGAGAGCATTCTTTCTGGCTTCTTATTATTGGAATAGTATTCAGATATTTTGTTCCTTCCATAGCTGTAAATGTTGCTGTGTTTAAATGGTTTAATAGCCTTTTCTGCTTGGATGGGAGCCTGTCTCCATGTGGGCATTACACACACTGCATTCACCATTTTGCAATCCACTCCTTCACCTTCTTATGACAGAAACTCTTTGGCGGCTGCACCAATTCAAATGAATTCTCAAATCTGAATTAGATACAAGCTTAGACATGCAATGTGTGGGCAGCATTGTGCACCTGAGAAATGTTAACAGAAGCCAGAACACTAAGCCAGAAGTAACTCTCATGAGCTGGCAAGAAATGCCAAGAAGAGTGATGAGACCTTGGAGCCTAAATTCTGTATTTTTTTTTCTCCAGGAAGGTGAGGAATGTTGTGTTTGACAAGATGGCTTGCAGAGGCGACTCCCAACCAGTATTATTCTATGAATCCATGATTCGGTGACTCCAGATGGAGGAAGTGACAGTTACTTCAGTCTTTGTGTCACACTGATACAAAAATCTGGAACACCAGTTTGTACTTGTGGTGTTGGCCTGGGGAGATCAGCTATAGCTGTTGCTCTGGCCAGGGTCCACAGAAGTCTAAGAGTGAATTTGTCTTTGGCATGTGGAATACACACAGTTGCACCATCACACCACCCCCTTCTGAGAGCCCACCACCGATCCATAGGGACTGGCTCAAGCTTGGCAAGACCACACACAATGGGCATGATTACAATAAATGTCCTCCCTTCCCTTCACCTTTGCTTTCTTCTCAATGGCACCGGCAGTATCTGCAGCATCCCACTAAGCTGCTCCTAAGGCTCAGCTGCTCTGCTAAGTCAGACAGACAGCACAGACGGACAGCAGTGGTAGAGGTGGGGCAGGTGTAGAAAGCTCTGAGTTGGCTTCTAAACAACACTTAGAGCAAGAGGATGAATTTGAGCTGCATAAATTCAGTGTGCAGAGAGACTCTGCATGGCTGGTACAAACCCACGAATAATGCAGAATCCAGGGATAGTCAAAATGTGGTGAACTAGGCCAGGGGTAAAGATTTGCCTTGGCAGTGGCTGGAAGAAGGCAGAGAAAACCCATTTTTGACAGATATGAGGAAAGATTGAAGGTCACAGGTGCTCATGCAGGAAGTGGAAGTTCTCTGGCCACTGCCACACGGGCATGGATGGTCTCATATCTCTGCCTTCCCCATCAGCGGCTCACATACCTAGGGAAAGAATGGACAAACAAAGAAAACATGTAGAGATAAATGCCCCAAATACTTTTCCAGCATCAAGGAATTACAGCTTGGAAACTTGCCAGTGAAGAACAGATTTGTCTCTATATTACCACTCCATGGATGTATTTCTTTTACACTATCCCTTCTTCCTTCAAAGCCATGCAAACCATCAGTCCTCACCAGCAGCTGGTTTTATAGTTTAACACTGGGTGAAGAACCTCCTCCTTTGATTGATTTGAACCTGCTACTTACTAGCCTTATTTGATGGTTCCTAGAGGGTTTTTTTGGTAGAAGCAGTGGCATGTATCCTCTCTCTCTCCCTGCGCACTTTTGATTTTGTGGGCTTTATTTGGTACATTTTCCATGACCTTGGTCATCTCCAACCTAAATGGAAGAGTCATTGTCAAGTTGTTCTCATACAGAGACTTCCCATACCCTTTATCTTCACTGTTGATATTGTCCATATGTTTTCCAATCCTGCTATAGCCTTCTTTGCACTTGAATTGTATAGAGGAGGAAGTTGGCAAGGAGCAGTTTGAGAACTGCATGGCAGTAGTGTGACAGTATCTTTTATTCTCTATTCTTTCTCTAATAATTTACCAGCACTTAGCATGGATTTTGGCCATCACTGAGCACTGATTCAATGTTTCCATGGAACTATTCATTTCACGAAATAGGCAACTCTATCATATGCAGAAGCATTAAAAGTTGTTAATTTAAAAGGGACTGCTGTACGTTAATGGAATTTTTAGAGCAGTCTAGATAATTCCAGGGGGGAAAAAGTGCTGTATGATTTTATTTATTCATTGAAAGAAAAGCTGCAGGTTTTTATCCAGACAATAAGGAAAATTCTGTAAACAAAATTTTCAGATTAGCAAAGTCAGGAATCCTGCACTTTTTTGCATCAAGAAACACTGTGAGGAAGACAATTGACTCAGAAACTCCACAGATCATTTTTACCCTAATACTTGGAACTTTATCACATAAAATAGGCAGAAGTTGAATCACATTTTCTGAATTTGCCTGAGAGAATCTCAACAGCAAATAAACTGAATTGCAGGGGATCTTCTGTTTGGGTTTTGTGTTTCTTTGGTTTTAGTAATTTGATCTTCAATTTTGTTTCAGGACAATTCCATTATTTTTTCATGTCTTTTAATCTGCTGGTTTAAATGTATGTTAGCTCTATGATAAAAAGCAAGAACTTGGGCTTTGAACTCCAGCATGGAGGATGAGTGTTTAATTACTTCTATGGCTTTAGTTTAGAGACTGTCCTAGCCTTTTATCTATTAAACAGAGGAAAAAAATGAAAGTGAACAGAACTTTTTCTACCAGCAGTAATTTTGATGGTCTATTCATGTGCATTTCCACTAATGATTCTTCAACATTTTTCTTTCTCATTTTTAACCCTGCAAAACTGGGAAATAAACAACAGAATATGCTTCCAAAACTTCATTTAGAAACTGGAAATGGGAAAACTTCCTTTAACACTTTGGAGAAAATGAAGTTTTGGGAAAAAAAATTGGGAGAAAGAGCTTGGTAACACCTAACTATTCTCATTCACTGTGCTTTGAATTTGTACACAATTTCTGCTTGCTTCACTCTTAAATAAACATGCTTATGAAAAATTCTAAATTACTCATAAGGTAGGTAAAGTTGGGTTTAGTGATAAAAATTTGTTTACACTTGAACAATATAGTGAGGAACATTAACCTCCACTTAATGGCATATTATATTCTTCAGCTGGCCACCTGTTTACATGAATGAGATAATCAATATCACTTGCATAACAACACAAATAACTATCCAGATATCCTGCCTGGACTTGAGAAACATTGGGTTTACTCTGCATTCAGTGAGTCAACTGAAAAAAGGAAAGACTCTATTTTTCACAATGAGATTAAAAAAATCTGGCATCCCAGCAACCTTCTGAAAGACACTTCACATCTACAGGCTGATTTTGTCTTCAGCTATTACACTTACAACAACACAACACCAACATTTCAGGGAAGATCAGTTGGCATAAAACCAGAGAGAGACTGGTGAAACCCATCCTGCAGAGAGCACTCCACGGTAAAGGAACTGGGAGATGTGATTCCCAAGATCTACATCTTTGTCCAGTGACTGTGGGAGGTACCATGATGGTAGCTCCAGGTAGTGAAGCAAAAATGGGTGGTTTTTCCAGCTTCTAGGGACTTCTGCTTTTGCTCTGTGAAATAACCATCTGGGCTCAATAAAAAAGATCATCATTCCTCATTTCATACTTTGGCTTTTATTTACAGTTAGGTCTTTCTCTTTTTGTCCTATTGCAATATTTTTTCCCTTTGTGCTTACAGTGGATAAGTATTATTGCTTTTTCTATTGTAGCAATGCCCTGAAGTCAAGAGAGATCAGAATCCTGATGTATTTGGAACACACTTGGTATATACAAGTAGTAGAATGTACTAGTTTGAAAACAAACCAGTGGGAGATCACAAGTCAGAATTATAATTTAATAGGAGAACTAAAAGAAATGCAATAGTACAAGAACACTGACAGAGTCAGGATACAACCTGATACCCCATTAGTCAGGGTCGTGGTAGCAGTCCAGATGAAGTGGTCCTGTTGAAGCCATGACCCTATAGAAAAGGGTCTGGTTTTCACCTGAAGGTCCAGTGGTGGCTCTTGTCCTCTGGGAATCCAGTAGGTAAGAGCTGTTTGTGCTGTTCCAAACCCCAGATTATATCCAGGTGGGAATGCCTGGCTCCTCCCCCTGGACAGGGCATCTCACAATGGGATGATGTAATTCTATGAGTCATGCAGTGGGTCCTTGATTGCTCAATAACAGAGATAGCCCCCGGAGGGAGTTATCAGGGATGAGCCATGGTAGGAGATAACGAACACTGCCCCACCTGCTTTAACAGCTTGTGGAGATGGTAATAGAATACATACTAATGGTTACATCTTACATTGTAACGTAGGACTGTTGCGATGGCTAAGTCCACTTTACACCCCCCAAGTTGCCCTAAAAGTGGCCTCTCCGTACAACACTGTGCTAGAAAGTTCTCCCTTTCTCTAGGTCCTGCTGGTCACTGGCCCTCTCCCCACTCCCATCCCTTTTCCCACTGGCCCCTGTTACGTCACTCAGCCTTGCCTCTGCCCCCTAGCCCTCAGACCATTGGTTTTGGATGCTCTGCCCGCCTTTGGGAGTGTTTGGGATAAAACGGGCACGGGCTTTTGGTTCTGGGTTCTTCTTGTCTCTGTTCCCCTTTGGGTGTGTTGCCATTAAACGCCTCGGAACTACATGCAGAGAACCCCTCTCGCCTCTTCGTCTCTGGTTCGTGCACAGGCTGTGTGTGTGAGTGGCTGTTCATGACTACATCTGCGAAGGTGAGGTCGTGTGCACGTGCAAGTGCTATCGGAGTGCCGCCCAAGCGTGTCCACAAGGGACCCTGTGGAACAAACACGGCATCAATCCACCAAAGCTCTCATTCTACATAGGACAAGAAGCAATTTCTACTTGTAAGCATTCACATCGCAAAAGGACATAGTTAACAAAGTGGCAAGAAAAAAAGAAAAATTATTGTGGTTTGGTTTTCTCAGAGTTGCACAGCTGGATAGTGGAAGAGGCACAAATAAATCAAAATGCGATGCAGCACAACAGAACTGCAGTGAATCTAGCAGGGGGCCAGACTGAGATGGCTGGAGCATATGATATACAGTGAGAAGCTGGGAATTTGATTGTTTAGCTTAAAGAGAGTCTCAGGGAATCCAATTGTTGTGTTATTCTGCCCAAATAGGTACAAAGAAAGGAGTGAAGACAATACTCAGGCTGGAAGAAGGAAAATTCCAAGTGGATGGAAGGAAAAGCTTTCCTTCCTCTGTGATTCTGTGTATTCACTACAGGATTTTGGCCACAAGCACTTTCACTAAACACAAGATTTTTCATCCTCTGAAGATTAGATCTGGTGGGGTAAGAAGTCATCTGTGTTTCAAGCAGGTGACCAAGTGAGAAGAGAAGACAAGACAGTTTTGAAGAAAAGCATTTGTATAGAATTGCTCACAGTCCAGAAGTTATGCTGTGATTTTATATTCATAGTGAGCTATTCTTATAGCCAGACCCACATCTTTTTTCATTATCCCAAAAGAATATGATTCTGTGCTATCACATTGTCTTACTGGTTATAACAAATCCATCTGACTCTGTATCCCTGAACTGAGCCTCTGGTTACATAGATAAGCCAAGTCATGGGCACTGCTGATAGCTAAGACACAAGCACTGAAACAATTGCTGGTGTCACCCTCTACTACAACAAACATTTTTCTAAGATAGCAGTGATTGTCTTTCTGTTGTGTTTTATGTGAAATTTACTTTTTTTGTCACAGCATTTCATACAATCTCTATCTGTAAACACTTCCATATTGCAGAACTGGCCAAATCTGATAGCAAATACTTGGGAGCTGAAGGTGAAGGGTAATAAAATCAGAATCCTCTTGATTAAAGGAGAGAAAAACTTAAATATCAATTCGGTATTGAGTTAAAAATCTCACTTTAATGTGAGTCTTTATTCTACAGTGTTAGTTAATTCCTTTTTGGAGAACAGTTAGAAGCTCTTAAGGAAGTGTTGGCTTGGTCACTACAGTGTCCATTTTATCTACAACTTGCATTAAATAAGTGAGGCATACTAATGTGATATATTTGCACCTGCTTTGAATAGATATCCATTTATGCATGTTGATAATTAGCAGCTTTTATCCCAACAAGAATGCCACAAGAGGTTTGTTGTTTTGTTGGGAGGTTTTTGTTGTTGGTTTTGTGTGGGGGGTTTTGTTGTTTATTTGCGCGCATTCATTTGAATGTACTTGTTAGTTTCCTTTAAATATACTTGTTCATTTTTTGGATGCCTGAGGGAAGGTCCATAGAAATGAACAAGACCTTAGATTTCAATATAGTAAGTGCACAATTAGTCTGAGAAAGCAACAGTAACCAAAAGTCTTTTAAAAAGGTCAGCCATTCCCCAGTTTCTTTAACTGAAGAGTTTGCCACAAAACAACTTACTTAATGTAAAACGTGTAGCAGTTTTACTTGCTCTATTATGATATGGGTTGCTCACTTTTAAATTTCAGACAATGATGTGAATTTTGGTAAATTTTGCATCCCATCCCAGATCTCTTTAGGAAGAATCTATTTTAAACATATGTGACAGAGCAGGCTGTTATTCATGTCTATTAACTTCTGCTTTTCTTTTAATCACCAGGCAAAAGGGAAGGGGCGATACTTAAAGTTATCTTGAAAGCTCTTGCATTTCAGATTGTTTGCATACTTCATATATTTGTATATAAATTGGTCCTCAAAAAATGTTCTATAGAATTACAAAATGAGCCATAAATAATTAGTGACAATAAAACAGAATATGTCTGTCTGTCTTTATGTATTTATTTCTGCACTGGGAACAGGGTGTCTTAATATATTTTTCCCAAAGTAACGTGTTTCTTAGAGAATTTCTTTTTGTCTTGTGTCTTTGAAACACAATAACATTTTATTGATCTGTGAACTTCCATCAGGTGTTATAATTGCATCAAGTGAAACATTTGGTCCATAATATTAACTTTAGTAGACCTAAGTACTTAGCCAATATTGGGGGCTCTACATGCTGTTTATATTGGTTTAGACACAGAAAATAATGATAGAAGGCAGCTTATCCATTTAACAAAAATCTCTCGAAATGGCACATAATTTTGTTTTCTTGCACTACAAAAGCTCTAATTTAGCTTATTTTAGCTTATTGACAGCTCTGGAGCTTCAGAGACAGAGTTATGTCTCAGAGCCACACAGTTTTTCTGTGCCTGAGGCCATGGTTATTTTTTTGTTCTTCTCTAATGGTTCTTTTCATTGCCTTTTCTCTGTGGTTAATGGGGAATTAGGCTCTGGAAATGTGTTCCATAAGCAGTTAAGCCCAGTTCTGACAAACTCTTCAGGAAGCCCTGCTATCTCCAGGACAATAGGCTGAACTGCTCTGATACCTGAACTTCTTTATTAGCTTCATCCTAACTTTCTACAGTCTTTGGACAGTCAGATTTACTCATCATTTGAGTCTAACTCATAATGGTCCAAAGGGCTCATTTAGGTTGGAAGAAGCGTAAGTAGGAATCAGCACCCTTCCTGAGCAGATTTTCTCCTGTGCCACCCTGCAGGTAGCAGGAACTTAGATTAATATACTTATTAGTATAAACTAAGGATTGGCACTTGCAGAACCTGCTCTGAAAGTGCAGAATCTATTAACTCTTCAATGGTGCACTGAAATCAGGATTTTCGGCTTTTCCTGTTCTTAACCCTTCCTTGAGGAAGGACAACATTGGCATATCTATCATGTTAAGGGGATAACAGTGGTTTTAAGAAAGGAGTTCTGATCACGTCAAAAGACACTTTAATAAACTTTTTGTCCATCTACAGAGAATAGCAATTGTTCTTGTTTAGATTGCTCACCTGGTTTCAAATAGCTGCTCTGATAAAAGTTTAAGTATTTTACAGCAAGTATTCTTTGAATAAGAAATGGGAATCCAAGTAGTTTTCCTCCTGAGAGCTTCTGCTCGCAGACTAGAGGATCACATTTCATTCTCTTGTAGATTCAGATAATTCACAGAAAAATAGAAAATGTGTTACAACCAACAGTTTGCTGCCTAGGCTACAGTCTACCAAAAAGAGTATCTGTTTTCAATTGTTTTTAACATGGAGCTAGTTTGTCTCACTTCTGCTGTTAACATAATTCTTTTGTTTACTGTCTGTCTTAATTACAGCTTAATTAAATAGATGAAATGCAAAATATCATAGAATCATAGAATCGTAGAATCATAGAACGGTTTGGTTTGGAAGGGGACCTTGAAGATCACCTAGTTCCAACCCCACTGCTGTGGGCAGGGACACCTTCCACCAGATCAGGTTGCTCAGAGCTCTACCCAGCCTGGCCTTGAACACTTCCAGGGATGGCGCATCCAAAGCTTCTCTGGGCAACCTGTTCTGGTGCCTCACCACCCTCACAGCAAAGATATTTTAACATGTAATCTAAACCTACTCTCTTTCAGTCTTTTCTCCCTTGTCCTGTCACTACATATCCTCATAAATAGTCTTGCCCATCTTTCCTGTAAGTTCCCTTCAGTTACTGGAAGGCCACAATTATGTCACCTCAAAGCCTTCTCTTTTCCAGACAGAGCAGTCCTAATTCTCTCAGCCTTTACTCATAGGAGAGTTGCTCCATCCCTCTATTCATCTTGGTGGCCTCCTCTGGACTTGTTCCAACAGGTCCCTGTCCTCCCTGTGCTGAGGACCCCAGAGCTGGATGCAGCACTGCAGGTGGGGTCTCACCAGAGCAGACCAGAGGGGCAGAATCCCCTCCCTCGCCCTGCTGCCCACGCTGCTTTGGATGCAGCCCAGGACACGTTTGGCTTTCTGGGCTGTGAGTGCACATTGCTGGGTCATGTCCAGCCTCTCACCCACCAGCACCCCCAAGTTCTTCTGGTCAGGGCTGCTCTCAATCTGTTCCTCCCCCAGCCTGTGTTGGTACTGGGGGTGCCCTGACCCAGGTGCAGCACCTTGCGCTTGGTCTTGTTAAACTTCATGAGATTGCCATGCGCCCACTCCTTGAGCTTATCCAGGTCCTCCTGGAAGCCATCCCATCCCTGAGGTGTGGCAACTGTGCCACTCAGCTTGGTGTCATCTGCAAATTTGCTGAGGGTGCA
This sequence comes from Struthidea cinerea, assembly GCA_013397865.1. NCBI lineage: Eukaryota > Metazoa > Chordata > Aves > Passeriformes > Corcoracidae > Struthidea > Struthidea cinerea. Next base: position 929,388 of record VZTI01004009.1, on the reverse strand, counting down.
CTCAATACCTTCCTCCATATCATTAATGAAGATACTAAATAACACTGGTCCCAATACGAACCCTTGAGGGACGTCCCTTGTCACTGATGCCTGTTGGGACTCTGAGCCATTGATCACTACCTTCTGGATGTGACTCTCCAATCTGGAGAGAAGGATTTTATGGGGAACCGTGTCAGAGGCTTTACAGAAGACCGGAGAAATGAGTTCTTCAGCTCTTCTCTTGTTCACTGATGCAGTCATTCCACCATAGAAAGCCACGAGTTTGCTCAGACAGAATTTTTCCTTAGTGAAGCCATGCCGTCTGTCTCAAACCACCTCACTGTTCTCCCAGTGCTTTAGCACAGCTTCTAGGAGGATCTGTTCCATGATCTTCCCAGGCTCAGAGGTGAGGCTGTCAGCTCAGTAGTTCCCAGGGTTCTCCTTCCTTCCCTTCTTAAAAATGGGTACTATGTTTCCCTTTTTCCAGTCATCCGGGACTTCCTCCGACCACCATGACTTTTTGAATATCATGGAAAGTGGCTTGGCAACTACATCAGCCAATTCCTTCAGGACTCTGGGATGCATTCTCTGGGTTCCAGGAGCTAGCATGAGAAACACTCTTCAGAGAATACCCTGTACATAATGCCTGGGTTCACATCCATGCCAGTATGAGGCACCAGCCTTGAGTCTACCATGGTCTTGTCTGCCCTGCATCAGACCACCAATATGACCAGGTTTTGGCTTTTCTGAATCCTGCAGGTGTAACAACTGTCTGAAAAGCTTCAGAATATGTCATCTTTTCTCCAGTGAAGAGAAGTTTTTCCTACGCATCTTTAAACAGGGCTCTCTACTGGCCTGTGGCCCTATGAAATAAGTGAGATGGGAACATCCAGCAGATTCTTTGGAGGCACTGACATTAGGAGGAGATTGCCAGGGAGCAAAGCATGGCATGAGAAGCAGCACTGCAGTCAGCAGCACGATGGGATGTCATTGATGTGCTGATTACCATGGCTGGTTTGCTACAGATCTGAACCACCCCTGTGTGGGGGTGCATGTCTTTAATGTGTTGCCTCTGTGAGCTTTTGAACAGTCAGTGTCAGAGATGAGCCCTTTTGTCACCTAGGGCTAGACTCACAAGAAGATATGTGAGTCCAAAAATGTAAAAGGGCACCTCCTAGGATTAATTTTTGTTCCTTTGTTAGATTTTCAATTCTCATTACTTTTTAATAAGAGGGACGTTGGGCATCTATCCATAGTTCCACCCTCTTGAAAAGCAGTCCTTATACCTCAGAGGAGAGACAAGGACTCCCTCTAGATTCTTTCTGCAGCTGTTAGGTCCCAGATATTCTGGTTTCATTAATCCCTACAGCCCAGTTGTCCCTGAGGAACTTCAGGAGGAATATTGCTGCTGAGCTGGGGAGACAGTGCAGTGCAGAGTTTCAAAGTAGCAGCAAGAGCGCTGAACGTGATATCAAAATACCAAGTCATTTATACTAAGTATGGGAATTTTTAAATGTCAATGTATTGAAGTTGCAACAGCTTTTGCATATGCAGAAAGCTGTGGTTGCTCAGGCAAAACAATACTTCTCCTGCCCCAAAATATAAGAGGAAAAGTTAGGGAAAGGCATTTTAATTGTTTCTTTGCAATGCTCGTAAATTTTTGACTAAAGTGGTAACGGAAAACCCTCAGTAAAACTGGCAGTTACTGTTCCAAGTGTGAATACAAAAATGTGTTTCACATACATCAGCAGCCAGAACTGAAAGTTTGGGGAAAGAGTATAAGAACAGGGCTAGTAGGGAGTGATACTGTTCTGTCAAATACTAGGAAACCCACTTGTTATGTGAAAACAAACCACGTGTTTCATTATCCCTCAGTTATATCACTGTAAATAAAAAAGCCAAAACCAAGTTGTAACTTCAGTAAAAGAAAGAGCAGGAAATGCTTTGGATGCAGTGGTAAATTCAATCTCCCAAATGTGGTACTTCTATTTTGATAACACATTTCCTCGTGTAATTTTTTTTAACATTATATCTGGCTCTGCTCCAGGACTCCAAGGCCTGGGCTTCAGTATGACTGGATTCATGGCAATACAGTAAGTGTGTTTTGCAACATGTCATATCCTTTTTATAAAGTGAAGGGGCACTTAAAGCATAGGATCTATCTTTGCATCTAGTCAAAGCAGATAACACTGCTATTTGTTAGGCACATGGCACTTGTTATATGCCCAGACTCTTTGTGTGGTCATTTGTGAATAGATGACAAAACTTAGCATCGGTGCACTTAAGTCAAGAAGCAAAATGCATGTTCTCATACTAAATCACTTCCTTGAGGGACTTCCCAAGTCAAAGGCTATATCTGCCTTTTTCATTGTAATAACCTTTGATGGATGGCCTTCTTTGGGTTTGTCTAATCACTTTTACGAATCATATATATTTTGGGCAAGTATGGCTTTCTGGGGTGCCTTCTGGGGCAAAGAAGTCTATAGTTTAATTACGTTTTTTGTGGAAGAAGTCCTTTGCTTGCTCCTGATCTGCAGCTTGGTAATTTCTTTTAATCTTTGCTATAGTTTTTGTAGAAAATAGTGAATTATTCCCGATTCACTTTTTTTTAGGGCATCATGGCTTTATTGATTTTGTCATGCTGTCTCACGCAATTATTTCTTTTCTATATTGAGAGATCCTAAATTCACTTAATCTCTGCTTGTGTAAATACTCTTAGATGCATTTGTTTTGTTGTCCTGTGCCCAGCACTTCCATAAAATAGTTCCTGGATGGGAAGCTGTATATATTGAAAATTAGGAAAGCATTTGTCAAAAATTTACCCTGAGTAGGCAGTGTGTCGAGGTCAGAGAGACTAGCATGGATAAGATCCATTCCTCCAGGCCTCAATGAAACTTCTTTTCTTCCTGCAAAGCTTTCTGTACTGACTTGAGTAGCTGCAATGAATCAGAACACGGTCTTGACAACGCTGCCTTTTCTGCTGCACAGCCCCAAGTCAGCCCAAGACCTAAATAAAGCACAGATCATGTGGCTTTAAGAAGTGTAAGGCTGTGAGTGAAAAGGGTCTAAAAGAATTCTTACTAGAAGCTGTCAAACCAAGGCTGTGAAGATAAGAAATTCCAGGGCTAAGACAAACTTTTGTCTACTTCATTGTGGTGCATGCAAGTTTTAGATTTTCTTCTCTTCCAGTAGAAAGTGGAAGCTCCCCCAGAAAATGCATATTACATGCACAGGGTGATATAGATTGGAAGAGACATCTGCTGGTCTTCCATCAAGCCTTCTGCTTCAAGCAAGTGCACTGTTGAAGCTAAAACAGGTAGCTCACGGCCATGTCCAAACAAGGACATATTTGACATCTTTAATGATGGAAATTTCACCATCTCCCTTGGCAAGCTGTTCCACTGCTAAAACAGCTTCACTGTGAAATTTCTAGTATCTGAATTGTGATATCTCTTTAGCAACTTGTGTGATGACAGATTTGGAATTACAGATTTTTTTCAGAGGTCCCTTTTATTGTCCCAAAAGAGTGACCGGCAAGAAACAAAACAGTTTTTTCTCTTTTTTTGAATTAACCACTGAAAAGGCAGGATCAACCAGTGGACTTAACACCTATTTTGACAGACTGGAGTTATACTGATTAGAGATCTTAAGTCTTGTACAGCCTTTCTGTACCTTTGTCCTTTGGCGTTATTTTCCTCTGGGCCATGACCTCTTTCCTGATTAAGGCACTCTTCTCATCTCTACCTAACTCTTTTTCATTTTATTCCCATTTCCCCACACCCTTTGGATTTTTCCCAGCTTCAGTCTCCCTGATGAGGCCATTATTCCCAGTCTTCTTGAAAGTTGGCTCCATCAGTCCGGCCCAGCCTGTGCCTTGGGCTGCGTCCCGCTGGGGTGGTTTCTCACCAGCAGGAGGAGTGCTGCGATCGCAAGAGAGCCGTCACCTCCTTTCACAGCCCGGTGCTGCAGCACTGGGGCAGGAACCACGGGTGCATTTCTGTTCCGTTCTTCAACTTCAAGCTCGCTTCAGGTGGACTAGCGAAATAGTTATCTCCCTTGGCATTTCAAGAGGAAAAATAAGGATTTTCTTCTGAAAAACAACAACAAAAAAGTGAATAACTCATATTTGTATGGTTTGATTTGACTAGAACTTGCTCAAGAAACTGTTACACCACTTTTGTGTATTCACATATAGTATTTATTTATTTATGTCCTAATATAAAAATTTAAAAAATACTTTTTTTCTTACTTAGATTTTAATTTTGAAACATATTGTCTCTCAAAGTGGCATAAGCATTTTCCAGAATGACAGGGGGAGCAGGGGATGTGTGACACCAGACCCTTTTTTTTCTACCAAGGTCTTCACCCTAGAGAACAGATACGTTCTGCTAAAGCACTAGTTATGACATCACAATAAAACTAATACTGTGTCTAAATAACAATCTCTAACTGGTTTCTAAGGACCTGTTGTGTATCAATTTGATACATGAAAATGTATTGTTAATTCGGTAACATTATTATGCAGCTGACCCTGTGTGTTGAAAAGGAGCAGATCCCTGTTAGAGGATGCAGGTTTATGGACTCCTTCCTGCCCACATGACTGGTGGAGCCACCCAAATCCTAACAACAGCACAAGATTTCAGAGAACAAATAGTTCAGTGCACTTATGAAGAACCTAAAGGGAAACCGTCCTGGCTGGAGACACCTGGAAGACTGGCTCTAGTGCAGCCCTGCAGCAGCCATTGCCATATGAAGCTTGTACTGATGGTTTCAACATTTAGTTCTCCCTGCCCAACTTTCTTACATAGGTATTGAAACAACTATTTTCTCACCACCAGACACTAGTAATGGGACTTAACTCTTCATTTTTGACCATTTTACATTTTCTTATATATTTGAAAATCAATAACTGAATTAAAAGCTCTAGTCAATTTTCACTTCATATAGCAGAATTTCAGAAGAGCTTCCAAAGTTCTGAATTAAAATTTATATGTTGATGACAGCAGTTCATTAAGGAGTGTTGCTAAATTCAGACTGGCAGGATTTCCCTTTTTTTGTTATTTCTGTCTCCTTTTTTGGCCTGAAAACATCAGCACAATTTTATAGCATATTTCAACCTGAAGTGCTACCCAGCGAACAACAAACCTAAAGCTCTTTTTTTTCTGTTGGCACTAAAATTTAATCAGCAATATACTAAGTGAAATAGAGATACCATAATGTAAAATCTTTAAGTAATTTACAGAAGCAGATATTCCAAACAGAAGATACTATTAGAGTGTGTATATCACTAAATCATTGTGATTTGTTTGCAGTTTGCCTTCAGAGTCATAGTCATAAAATCATGGAATCATTGAATGGTTGGTGTTGGAAGAGACCTTAAAGATCATCCCGTTCCAACTCCCCTGCCATGAGTAGGGATACCTTCCACTAGACTGGGTTGATCAAAGCCCCATCCAGCCTGGCCTTGAACACTTCCAGGGATGGGACATCCACAGCTTCTCTGGGCAACCTGTTCCAGTGTCTCACCACCCTCACAGTGAAGAATTTCTTTTAATATCCAATCCAAACCTACTCTCTTTTTGTTTGAAGCCATTCCCCCTTGTCCTGTCATTACATGCCCTTGTAAAAACTCCCTCTTTCTTTTAGGCCCCCTTCATCTACTAGGAAGACTGCTACAAGGTCTCCCTGGAGCCTTCTCTTTTCAGGCTGAACAACCCCAACTCTCTCAGCCTGCCCTCATAGGAGAGGTGCTCCCAGCCTCCGAGCATCTTTGTGTCCCTCCTCTTGACTCAATCCAACAGGTCCATGTATTGATGTTGGGGTCCCCAGAGCCACACACAGGACTCCAGGTGGGTTCTCACAAGAGCAAAGGGGTGGAATCTGGTTAACCTCTGCTGGTTATGCTTTTTTTTGATGCAGCCCAGAATATGGCTGTCTGCAAACCAAAACACAGTTGGTATATTTAGTGTTATGTCATAGGTCCGTATGATAGTAGGTCACCCCTGAGGTATTTCCTGTAGTGAAATAATTGGCTGATTTGGTATATAACCACAGGTGTAGAAGGCTGTAAATCAGTTTTCTTAGTACCCAACTTTTCTGCCTTTTTATGCGAAAGAACAGTGCAGGGCCCCAGGGGCCACCTGGGACATGAACAGATCAGTGAGGGGCCTTATGTATGTACATGTTCTTTACTTGTGGCTCCCCTGCAAGCAGCATCCCCAGGCGCAACTGGAAAAGAAGGCACAGAATTCTGGTTCTGCCAAGGAAAACCCCTCTCAGCAATACAGTTTAATAGGGAAAGCTGGAAGCTGTTTATGCAAAAGTTTGGGATACAGACCACGGTTCAGTGTGCACACTTCCAGTGTGCTGAGCTGTACTGGCTCTCTGGCTGCTGTGTTGGATTAACCCTGGCCAGCAGCCAAACACCCATCCAGGCCCTCACCCACTCCCCTCTCCCATGAGGCAGAAAGCAGAAGGAAGGGAGGAAAGAAGACTCATGGATCGAGACACTACCATTTAATGACTGCAGCAAAAGCTGCATACGTGAGCAGAATAGAAAGAGGAATTCATTCACTACATTTTGTTTAATATATCCGTAGTGATGTACTTGTTTCTAACCAGAAAACTTGCAGAACATTTCCGTTTTGAAGGGGTTTGGGTTTACAGAAATGTACACTGATATGTTTAATTTCATCCAAAATGCATGAACTGACAAAGATAGTTGCTATACTCATAACTGTTTTCTCAAGTGAATTCTAAACTTAAGAGATTAAATAGTTGATATGAGAAAAATGTACCAACTTTGTGATTCCTGCCTTGGGCATGGAATTGCTTTTCATTACTTTCAACATAGAAAGATTTGTCTAAAATTTTCTATGTTGAAAATAATGACTGAGTTCAAAATGTTGCACAAGGATTTTTGAATTATTAAATTTTTACATGTTAATAGGCATAACTGGTGTGTTTCAACTGTAATTAATGTTACATAAGGGCATGAAGGCTAGCTTTATTATTATAATTCCTTCCATGACAATTCCAGATTAGATTTTTATAGTAAATTAATCAGTCCATTGGAATGTTTCCAGATGAGAGGATGCATGCAAATAAAGCAACTTAAAATCCTAATTATTATCAGAGTTGGCTTTTGCAGCATGTGAATGAATTTCATCTGACTCCTATGCTCATTAAAAGTTAAAGAAAAGATAATTTATTTTTTATTTTTAAAAGTCACACTATCTTTTAATAATTCTGACAATGAGGTTTTTCATGGCTGGTTTGCTGTAACAATAATCTAATTAAGCACATTTTGTTTATGTAAAAGTGGATGGAAATACTAATGTAGAGGATGAAGAAGAAAGGTGAGAGGGATGAAATATCAGAAAGCAATCATGAAAACACACCTGTCTTTGGTTAGGATTAAAAGAAAGTCCTCTTAAATTTCCATAACATTCTCCAGTTCTTGAGGTAAGAATAATCCCTAAAGCGTTGGATTTCTCAAACATTTTACTCTTGTTAATCTGTGTTTTTCATTTTCTTTCATGGGCAGTTTTAAACTTAAAGGTATGATGCCTTATAACAGTAGTTTAACAAGTGCAACTCACAGTTCTCTCCAAGAAAGAATTTTCTTTTTGCCTGAGTCATGTTCCATTTTTAAAAAAATTTCCTTTCTCTCTTTAATATCATGACTCTTGTATACATATCTGTGGACAGTGAGCACTTAAAGATCCTTGAAATGAAGATACGAGTTCCCTGGAATGTAAAGGGTGTGGTTCAACTCTCTTCCAACTAGGAAGGCACAGAAAATTAATGTTCCTCCTTCCTAAATGACAATTGATAATTACGCCAAAATGCCAGTTGCAGCACCAAAAGTTAGTTGTAAGTGAGTTGAAAACCTTCTGAGTATGTAGGGCCTAGGTCTTGAGCATGTTTAATTTTCTGCGTCCATGAAGACTTGAGCAGAACTGACCTTGGTTTAGAATCATAACAGGTGCACAAGCCTACCCCTCTCTCTCCAGATCAAGGTACACTCAGGAGTCCAAGCTTACATAGCCTGGGAATGCTAGCATTCAAAATTAGGATTATTTGTGTAATTGTTCAAATCTCTTTGCCAAGTTAATTCATTCCGTGTTTCAGTTTGGACACTTAATCTTCTGGTCATCCACACAGCTCTGACTTGGACCAAGCCGGCTAATTCTTTCCGTGGGGAACATGGGTGTTTTCTGCCAAGGTGCTTTCTGCCACGGTCCTTGTTTTACAGTTTGGTAACAAATTGTTGTCTTCTTTGCTATGCAGTCTTCTAAGATACCCAATAATGTCTTCTGAGCTCAGAGCCTGTGCCATGCCCTTATAAACATGCCATGTGCTTGTCACCGGGCTGTAAAACATCAAGTCTGGCAGGCTACAAATTGAACTCCTGTTATATGTGCTGCTGCGCTTATTAATTGTGATGGCTTAGGACCAGGGGAAAAAAATCTTGTCGTCCAGAGGGGACAGAAGTCAGGGTATGCATTTGCAAAGGACTTGCTCTCAGCCAGAACTCTCCTGTATCATGAGGCTATGCTGGCAGCCCCGCGAAAAGCCTCCTGGGCAGTTCAGCACTGCTTGTTCCCAGCATGGCACCAAGCAATGCTACTTTAAGCTTAAGAAATTAAAATGGCCTATTTGAAGGTGCAGAACCACTGAACAGGCAAAAGCTGCAACTTTGCCATGCCTTCACTTTCAGCAAGCTGCATCAGGCCTTTTCTAAAATAGTTTAAAATACAAGCAATATATTTGTGAGATTCTCTACTGTAATAGCACAAAGGATTCTTTAGTCCTGGCCAGGGCTCTCTACATGGTAAAAAGGATGGTGATGAGAAATTCTATCCCATCTGATCCAAGAACCAGGTTGTGTACACAGTGAAAATGGTATAAATGTAGACTGAACACTTCAATTTAGCTGCAGATGATGAAGGAGCCGTGTACACTGCAGGTACCCTACAAATGTACGTAGCTCCTGTTACTTTTCAATATCAAAATGTTAGACATTGTTTAAACTGTTCAGAGAAAACTAGGATATTTGTCATAGTTTATCCTTGTGATCTAGAGTATGGATTCTGTTTGCCCATTTTAATCCAATTTATACAATGCATCTGCGAGACACAGTTCCCTCTAGTGCTTACTTTTTTGAGGATTTTTTTTTTTTTTTAGTATTCAGAAAGCCTGTAAGTTCCCTGGAAGGACTGTTTTCTCTACCTTCATTTTCTCTGAAAATCATATTTAAGATTTTTCAATTTAATTTTTAAAATAATTTTTAAAATCTCCTTTTTGTAGTTCCAAGTGTCCTTGATTTCTTTATCAGTTAACAGCCATGACATAAAACATATTTGAAATATTGTATTAACATGTTATTTCACATTTATCCAAATGCTTTAATTTAAATAAATTTCAAAGGAATGTTCTTTATCACCTGAACTGTAGGCACAAATATTTCAAATGTGAAAGAACCCCAAGGTCAAATCAAATGTTTTGAAGAAGTTAAATGGTGAACAGATCATAGCCCCAGAGTTACTTGCAACTGTCTCAGAGGATGCTCCCATTATTATTCACATTTTCATAAGACTGATACATCATTTTAGTAACTGAATTCCCATGGTGATTTAAGATAGTTTCTTCTGTCATTCCTCATTGTTAACTTAATCTATCAGGTTCCAAATTGTCTAGAATAGGGAAGAATCCAAAATATATGCTAAGCTATTTGTACCTGACTCAATTTCTATATTAATAAATCCCTCAGGTTTCAGTGCAATTACAAACAGTCTGTGAAGCTGTTCTTCCACAAAGGAGAAAAATGTTCTTGAAAGACCATGAGAATGTTTTGGTTTAAAGATTTAAAGATTTTTTTTTTTTTTTTTTTTTTTTTTTGCCTAACACTTCATCATGGGTGCATCACCTACCAGAAAGTGATGAACTTCACTTGATCAATAATGCGTCACTTGTCATTCAATGCTTCATAACAGACCATAAATCCATTTTTAGCTTATTACAGTTGTGCTGCTCAACATATTGGCTTAAGCTTCTCTGGGTGCCTAAGGTTATGAACTGAATGTGGGTACATGAACAGCAAGTTGCTGCCTCCCAGGTGATGTGTAGTGACTTTGCTGAACTGCAGGAACCTGTTTTTACATGATTCTGCTCTGGGTTAGATTGCCTCATATACAAGAGCATTTGTCACATCGGTGTCCATATGAGGCTTCCACAGGTATGTTTTCTTCCTTCTGCTGCCTGTGGAGATCTCTCCTTACAGCTTGGTGATATTCTCACTAAGTCCAGGTGAGATATATATATATACACACATATGCTACAGTTTACTCTTTTTTTGGCTCTTACTTTTCTGTAGAAGTTGCAGTAGTTCCTGTAAACCCATGCTGCACCTGCAAAGGATCTGTGCTCCCCTATGAGCCGTGGCATCTCATCTCAGAAAGGTCAGCTTTGAAGCAAGCCTTTCACCTTGTTCTGAAATTGGCTCTTCAGCAAGCTGATAAAAATAGATTTTTCAGAAAGAGTTTTGTCCTCAGCCTCTACTCTTTTCCTTCCACCAGAGCAGAACCTCTTCCAGAGGCCTACCAAAGGCCATAATGCTCTGCTGTTTGCAACGATTTCATCTGGAAAACGCACAGCTATGCTGTGTAGTCAGGAGAGTCAGGAATTTTGCTAATTTGGGAGGCAGCTGTTGAAAGGTGTCTGCTAGAGATGGTGCTGGATGAGCTTGGCAATCGTAATTAGCTCATAATTAATACTGTTGATATTTCAGACTGGTATATTAGTCATTACTTCATGTGAGAAATGGCCCAGTTCCATCTCTGAGATACCGTCTCAGACTGCTTCTTAAAAAGAGCTTTCAAAATTGAATGGGTATCGCCACAGATTGCCATGGTTCTGACTCAAAGAGCAAAGGATTCAATGAAGTGGTAATTTAGCAGTTAAGTGGACTGGAGATGCTAAAACTCAGAATAATTTCTCTAACATTAGAACTAGCAAGGTGCATGGTACAAAATTAGGCATGGTAAATGTTTTATCCTAGAAATCTGAGAAAGCAGATTTTACAGGAAGATGATCTCAGAGAGGAGACTAAAAGTCAGCTTTGCTCTTCACTGATATGAAAAGTCCAGGAAGTTTTAAGACTTTCCTCTAAGAAAAAGCTACTTTGCAAAGATAATTAATTCAATACATGGGTGGTGATGATCCACAGAAATGAGTGCACAAATCAATAGAAAAGTTTTAAGGGAAATGGTTCAATACTTAGGGAAACCATGAAAAATTATTGAAAAAAAATTCATTCATTTTCTCCCTTATTACCATTTAGATGAGCTCAAAGCGAGCAGTTAGCACAATAAAATATGATTACTTTTTAAACTATTCAAAAAGATCTGAATAAAAGGCAGTGTCTAAGTATCACATCTCAAAGTATTTAGAATGCAATTTTTACTGTGAACTCATTAAATATTATGTTGGAATAACAGATGTTTTAATGATGAGAAAAGATTATAAGCATGCTAAAGATTAATTTCCACTTTGGGTGAATGACAAGTCTTACATTTGGCTCGTGAAGCAGTAGCAATGTCAGAACTCAAGTTTTCATCAAGCTATCGCGATACATGACACAGTTTGAAACTCGTTTTGCTTGATTGCATACAGCTCTGAGGTTATTTTAGATTTCATTTTTTTTAAAAAACAATACATTTCCAGGTCTTACAACCACATCAAAAAGTATTGAAAATATTATCTAAAAAAGCCCATTTTTTTTGAGGATATAACAGAGAGAGAAAAGGTAGAGACAGGACAGCTCTCCCCTATTATGACACTCTTCATAAGAGCTGATGTTATGATAATTCCATAGTTGTGAAGCCACTCTCAATTCCCTTTGAAAGGCTATGATGATCAGAGGAGCTTCTTGAGACTGGAAGATGGCAAATGTCACTCCAGTTGTCCAGAAGGGCAACAAGAAGGGCTTAGGGAGATGCAGATCTCTCAGTCTCACTAAGAAAGTGATGGAGCAACTAATTCCAGAAACCATTTCCAGACAGATGAAAAAGAACAAGGTGATTGGGAGCACTCAGCATGGATTTATGAGGGTTAATCAACCTTTTCCAATGAGAGAACAAGTTTGGTGGGTGTGGGGAGATCAGCAGATGTTGTTTACCTTGTCTTTAGCAAAGCTTTCAGCGCTGCCTCCCAAAATATCCTGTGTTGGGTTTGTGTGGCCAGGTTTTAGTAGCAGGGGGGCTACAGGGGTGGCTTCTGTAAGAAGCTTCCAGAAGCTTCCCCCATGTCTGACAGACAAGGCCAGCCAGCTCCAGGACAGACCTGCCAGTGGCCCTGGCCGAGCCTGTCAGCGATGGTGGCAGCAGCTCTGGGATAATGCATTTGAGACGGAGAAACAACACCTGTGCAACTACGGTCAGAGAGAGGAGTGGGAATGCATGAGAAAAACATTCCTGCAAACACCAAAGTCAGTGGGAAAGGAGGGGTGAAGAGGTGCTCCAGATTCCCCTGCAGCCCGTGGTGCAGACCACGGTCAGGCAATTGTCCCTCTGCAGCCCATGAACGCCCATGGTGGAGCAGAGATCCACCTGCAGCCCATGGGAGGCTGTTACCCTACAGGAAGGCCAAGCTGGAGCAGGCTCCTACCAGAACCTGTGGACTCATGGAGAGAGGAGTCCATGCTGGAGCAGGTTTGCTGGCAGGACTTGTGACCCTGCAGGGGACCCACACTGGAGACCCCTTTTTCTGAGGGACTGCACCCCATGGAAAGAGATCCATGCTGGAGCAATTAATGAAGAACTGCTGTCCATGAGAAGGACTCATGTTGGAAAAGTTCATGGAGGTCTGTCTCCTGAGGGAGGGATCCCATGCTGGAGCAGGGAAAGAGTGGGAGAAGTCCTCCCCCTGAGGAGGAAGGAGTGGCAGAGACAACATGTGATGAACTGACCACAGCCCCCATTGCCCTGCACCTCTGAGGGGTCAGAGGGATAGAAAATCAGAAGTGGAGTCTGAGAAGAAGGATAGGACGGGGGGAAGGTGTTTTTAAGATTTGGGTTTACTTCTCATTACCCTACTCTGATTTGACCGGCAATAAATTCAATTAATTTCCCCAAGCTGAGTCAGTTTTGCCCATGAGAACAACCGGTGAGAGAACTCTCCCTGCCTTTATCTCAACCCACAAGCATTTTGTTTCATTTTCTCTCCCCAGCCCAGCTGAGGAGGGGAGCAACACAGTGACTTTGGTGGACACCTGGCATCGAGGCACAGTCAACCAACCACACATCCCAACAGAGACAGGCTAGTTAAGTACACAGGGAAGTGTACTGAAAACTGGCTGAACTGGCGAGGTTCAGAAGGGCTGTGATCAGGACCACAAAGTTCTACTGGAGGCCATTCACTAGCAGCGTGCCCCAGGCACTGGTAATGGGTCCAATCCTGTTTAGCAATGAGCCGGGCAAGGGGACAGAGCACACCCTCCACTAGCAAGCCTGTGAAGAGTGGCCGATACAGCAGGTGGTTGGTTGTGCTGCCATTCAAAAGGACTTTGAGAGGCTGGAGAAATCTGCAAAGAAGAACCTCCTGCACTTTAAGAGAGGGAAATGAAAGCTCTGCACATGGGGAGAAATAATCTTATGCACCAATACGTGCTGGGAGCCAGCTGACTAGAGAACAGCTTTGCAGAGAAGCCTTTCTTAGATGACTCCAGTAACTCTATAAACTGCAGATCCTTGTTGGAGTAGCAACATGGTGGGATGCAAGCAGTTAAGGAAATTCTTGGTGTGTGTCAAGGATAATTTATTCATTAAAGCACTTGTTGTGGCAAACAAGGGTGATGCACAGTTGGATCCGATATTCACTAACAAAGGAGTGTTGCTGACTGAGACAAATGTTTTACTGACAGCTGACACAAGTTCTGAAGAAGACAACAAGAAGATAGAGTCAGAAGATAGATGGTGTTGTATGCTTGGAGGCCCAGAAAAGAAGAGCAGAAGTTAAAATGAAAGATATTCAAAATAGCTAAAAGGAGAACTTTATTTACCTTGAAGACAGTTATGTAGTAGAAGAGGTTGCCCAAGCTTTTTCAGTTTCCATCTTTGGAGATCTTTAAGGTCAAACTGGAAGAAACCCCAGCTGACCCTTCTTTGAGCTGGAGGTTCAACTAGATGACTTCCTGAGTTACCTTGCAGACTGAATTTTCCTACAGTCCTACCATCTCTTTTTCTATTCTTTTTTTTTTTTTTTAACAAAACCTTTCCTTCCAGAATAAAGAGTAAAACTACAGATTTTTTTTTAACTGCTATTTTAAATTAATATCCATTACATAAATCACCCATACAAGGCCTCTGTATTTCACAGACGCCTCATTAGTCATTTTTCCCCATGGTATAAAGTTGAAAATATATCACTATTTATTTCTCTAAGTCAGTTCTAAGTCATGCTAATTGATTTAAATAGCTTTGAATGTATTAAAGAAAATAGTTGCCATCAGTGCTGACCTTGCAGCATGCATCATCTTTTAGCTATTCTGTTCTGTTACATTTTTAAGGAACCAGTCAAACATTATGCAAATAACCTTGTGTTTCTGATTATTTAAAAACTCTCAGCTTTGAACTTGTTTTCCTGCTCTGCTTCAATTAGAGCATGTTGAAGAGATTACTTCATCTCTCAGAATTTTGTTCTAGCTGTACATGATAAATTTCAAACTTTAGACTGAACCTACACAATCTGTTTTTAAGCTGTTCAGTTAAGACATTGACTGTTGCATTTGCTCCTCAAAGGTGTAAAGAAAATGTTCTGGACTACTACTGGTATTGATCATTATTTAAAATGCAGACCAAAGAGCATTTATTATACTGCTAATATTTCAGATTTCTTTAAAAAGGTCTTAAGAGAAATGAAAGGATGTACTTGAAAAGCTGGACTCTGTCCTACTTTCTGTCACATTAGCAAGGTACAGAAGTAGTATCAGGAACTGTGGAAAATTTTATTTTTAAAACTTTATTTTGTGAATTTCTTGCTTGAAATGGGAATAATTGTATTTGAATCCAAACTTCACACACAGTATTAAAAACACATGCGTTGGGATTTGGGGGTTTTTTGTTGTTTGCTTACTTGTTTTGATTTGGTTTGGTTTGGGGGATTTTGCTTTGTTGCTTTTAGTTTTAGTTTTGGTTGTGGTGGTGTTGGGATTTGGTTGTGGGGTTTTTTTTTTTTAAATTTTGCTTATTTGTTTCCAATAGAGGCCATAGCATTTGAGATTGAAACAAGAAATTCTTAATGAATGCCTGGTGCTCTTTGCTCCAGTTGGGTTTACAGTCACTACCAGGCAAAATTAAGAGAATCAAGGGAAGCTGTCAGAAAGGGGTGCATAGTGAGAAGACATGAGGTGAGAAGGGTAAGGATGATCGTAATTTGTGATACTTTCAAGGGAGTTCAGTGAGAAGTTATCTATTTCTTGAAAGAGTGCAGAAAAGGCACAGCATTTGCTCCCACTCTTGAAGCTTAGAAGTTTTGTTAAAATGTTGTCTTAGCCAGGGAGGACAACCACAGCGATCTGCCAGAAATGGGGAAAAAAGTTGTTCCCTGGGAAAGTGTTGTAGTAAGCTTGGATGTATGACATGACCTTTGTAATATACACTCTTTAAACATCTGAAGTGGAATTATAAATTTCAGCTCTTTCTGGTTTAATAGCAAATGCTGCTAATTATTTGAGCTGGGAATCTAGAAACTGAGCAAGGCTTTTTGCTGAACATATGCCTCTAAGATATGCCAGCGGAATATTTTACTGTCATGACCAGTTTTGTTGCCTGAGCAGAAAACAAACATGAAAGGGCAGCCTAAGGCACAGTTGGAAGGTCTGTTTAATTACTGTTGTTGGCAGAATTTATTTTCAGAAATGTTATCATAGAATTTGAAATAAAAATGTCTCCTGGCACCACAAGAGCTTTTTCAGGTATCACTCTCAAATGTGACACTTCTGAACAAGTTGGAGGAAAAAAGAGAGAATATTGTGCCCACTGTCTTCTGACAAAATGCTATAACCCCAGAAATACTAGTTTTAAGAGAATTTCCATGTCATCAGCACTTACAGTACAGAAGCAACCCTGAATCCCTCAAGACCCCTGCTAAACCACCAAGGCACAGTCACATTGCTTCAGCTTCTGCTGATTTATTATGCTTTTTTGAATTCTGCTCTTGGACATGGAGAGAGTGCCTAAGGCTTCTCAGTACTAACCTGCTAAGCTTTTGTTTCTGCTGTGCATACATAGAGAAGACTTGAGTGAGTCCCTTTCAGACAAAAACTAAGACCAGACATAGCCGGTGTCAGGTAATCTATCAGGTAAGGTAAGATCTGTAATTTAAAGAAAAGAATCTCTGAAAATGCTATGAGAACACACTTTTTTCCCAGTAGGCTGCTGCAGTGCTTACCTGGCCATAACTCACTGCTGTGTGAGGTCCCAGGCAGTGGTGCTTGCTCTGATCCTGTCTGGTGCCTGCATTCCTGGCCTGGAAATGTGGCACTGGCTGAGGCAGAGCACACTGCAGGTGGTGAGGAAGGCTTGGTGGGCTCCAGACTTCAAGGCAGAAGGTGAGTGCTTGTAGCAGTAGGTGGTGAATCTGGGGCTGGATTCTTGGCTTGGACAGGTGAGACCTATAAGAAAATAAAAAGAAGGAAGGAAGGAAGGAAGGAAGGAAGGAAGGAAGGAAGGAAGGAAAGAAGGAAGGAAGGAATG
>VZTI01004009.1:888585-912462 GCA_013397865.1 Struthidea cinerea | reverse complement strand
ACAGGAAGGAAGGAAGGAAGGAAGGAAGGAAGGAAGGAAGGAAGGAAGGAAGGAAGGCCCAACCAACTGAAAAAAAACCCCAAAACCAACGAACAAATGGGAGAAGCAGGGTGGATGAACCTGGGGACCCATTGTAAGAAGGCAGTTTCCTGCAACTCCAAAAACTGGTTCCAGATCTTCCGCTGCATCAGGCAATGCCTGCAATGAAAGATGGCTGCAGAGCACACTTCAGTGAAGAGCCTGCATATTGTTTGAAATTCTGTGCCAAAAAACTTTCAGAGTATCAAAGCCATTTATAATATCCTATTTTGAATGTGGTCCAATCAATGATAATTAAAATTATTATAACTAAGAAATGAGAAGATGGAGTATGTATGATATTAATGTAAAATGAAACTGATGAGGAGTCTTCCTTAGCACACATTCCCAGATTTAAAATAAGTTGAACAGCTCCTGTCAATGTTACAGATTCATTATCTTTGATCAACATTGTGGTCTCTTCCAGTCTGCATGTTGTGTTCTGGTGCCATGAATCACTGATGTCTGTTACAAAATTATAGTCATATTAGCTCACCTTTATTATAATCCTCCAAACCTAGAACCAAACAAAACTCCTCCTTAGAAGAAGAATGTCAAACCTGCCAGCTTTGCCAACCCAAGAGACCGACAGTGCTGCAGCAAGACATAACAGCCACACACCTTGCTCAGAAAAACAAGTCATAGCAGTGCCCAGAGTACTGCAGGCAGGGACACCTTTGCAAATTATAAACTGCTACTTGCATCTTTTACCACTTTTTTGCTGCAAGTGTAGAAGAAAAAAGTGTAGAAGAAGAAAGTGTAGAAGAAAAATTTTGAATACCAGCAAGACAAACCTTTATCACAGGGCTTGGAGAGAGCTTTCCTACGACTCTTGCTTACAGACATCTAATCTGCAGAGACAAGCAAAGAGAAAGAAAGATAGCAATAAGTTTGATAGGATCTTACCACTGACTTGCCCATCTTGGTGTTCTGCTTTTCTTACTCACCTCTACTACAGAGATTTGAAGAACTGAAATATTTAAGTAACTTTATATGTAAAAGCATCTGGGCTAATATCTGGTATCTTAAATGCAGAAGGTGCTGCATGTAATCAGTTTGTATCTCAAAATGTAAATATTGAAATGCACCTTGCTTAGCATTATGGAGAAGCAAATGTCATAATATTTCTATAGAGCTATCTAGATATTGCTTTACCTCAATAATTTGCATCATGACTTCCCAGTGAAGAAAATTCCACATATTCATGGCACAGCATGTGAAATACTTCCATGTTTTTCTGAACTCAGCAGCCATCATTGCCACAACATGCTCCCTCTTCTACTCCTTTTCAGTCTTTCTTTTCAGGATGCAACACCTTTTGCTCTTTAATCCTCATGTACTCTTGCAGTCCCATGCCTTTTCTCAGAAAATCCAGTAATTAGTCTTGTTGTTTTCTGATTACTTATCACTTTGTGGTATAACTGAGATCATAGGATAATAGAAGCATTTAGACTCAAAAGAACTCTGAAAGTCTTCTGACTCAAGCACAATTCCAAACAAGACTCTTCAAAGGTAATTCAGGTTACTCTGGGTCTTGCCCACATGAGTTTTGAACATCTTCAAGGATGCTGATTCCACAACCTCCCCAAACAACGTATTTCAGTGATTCAATGCTCTTGTGCTGAAGAATTTCTTCCTTACAACTATTCAGAATTTTCCTTTTAAGTGCTGTTTCTTCCCTTTGCTCTGTTGTGCTTGTGAAAAGTCATGCCCCCTGTTTTCTCTAATGCCCCTTTGGGTGATACAAGACTGGATCTTCCATGCAAGGTGAAAGCAAATATAGAAAAATATACTATTCATGAAATATCTTGAAAATATGAGTCCCTATTAGTGTCACTAATTCTGCTTTCATTGGTAAGAGTTGTTCTACTAGTGAAATTTTTGCTTAGGGAAAAAAAAATGTAATGCAAACAATTATTAAAATAACCCATTTCTTTTTCATTAAAATCTCTTGTCTCCCTGTACCTGTTATCTTCCTACAGGTCTTGCAAATCTCTGAGTGAATCGCTCATTCAGAGTCATTGTTGCACCAAAGTCTACCACATAGGAAGCTGACAACATTACCCCTTCTGCTTTGCATTCTGATAGTATTTTCTTAAGGGGATAAAACAATTTGCAACATGTATGCACAGTATTCGACTATCCAAATGTCTGAACAAAGTGTATCATGAAAATGAGTGAGCTTGTCCAAACAAAAAGACATCCAGCTTTTCTAAAGAAATTATGCTGTACATTCCCAGGCCTCACATTTATTTCCTGAAATGCTTCATGACTGTTTGGATGCTAGAGATTTGCTTTTTAGGACTAGTTAATTGTAGAACTACTCTGCAGAACACTTGACCACAGTCTTATCTCAGAAGAAAAGTACAACATTTCCATCATTTCCATGAAGACACCATATAGTCTTGGGGACACCCTATAGTCTTCTGACCCTGGTATAAGAGTCCTCAACCCTGCTGAACTCAGTTCAGGTAGGAATTTGCAGAACAAGACACATGGTTTCACAGGAGAACTCGTGTTCACCTTCACCTAGGAAGAGTTTATCAAAGAGTTTTTACCTCCTTGATTTATTTCTCTTCTTTATTGATGAGGAACTAAAAGAAAAGTTAAATTCCTGAGAAAATTTCCTTTTTTCCTGGTTAATTTGAAAGTACAGTCTGAATGGAAAAGACTAGAACAATCAGCTAAGACTTGGAGATGCCAATATACTGTATCATCCAACCTCCTCAATGATGAGAGCTCAACATGAGAACAACCTACTGCTGAATCAAAAGTAAGTCTCTTCTTAGCAGGGAAAAAAAATAGGGAATCTCGGCAAAAAATAGAGAGAGCTGAAGAAAGTTCCTTTAAGTGATAATTCAGTCTCCCCGGGCTTTTTTTTTCCTGTTTGTTTTATCTAGCAGGCTGAGAAATGTAGTATTCTCTCCAGATGAGAAGGTGAAGATAGTCTTCACTGGACTTGAAAGAGGTATTTAATGAACTCTGCTGATGATATCCCTAGTAACAGAACAAAGGATTGCAGTGAAATGTCTGACTTGCTTTGTATTCACAGGAGTTCCACTTAATAGTAAAACTTAATGTTCTACTAATACAAAATCAGGTTATCCATCCTGAAAGGTCTTTCTAAGTGTCAGGGAGAATAAACAGGCAGGCAGTGCAGCAAAAATGTTTTGCACTTATTTTGGCTTTTTTAATTATTTAAGGAGCTGTACACAATGCTAAGCTTAGATGCAAATGCTGAAATGCTTTCTCCATGAAGTATGATGCAACCTTCCCACAATGTCTTGGAGCTATTCCCCTTCAGTACGCAAAAAGATGCAAAGTGTCACGGGGGAGTGGCATGACAACACATATGTTTCTCACCATTCCTTCACTGTACAGTTTAACAACTCCATATCACAGGAGGCACTTTACTCCTCAAAGCCTTAAATGACATGCCCCATCAAAGTTCTTAATGCAAACAGTATGAACTATTTTTATGTTTCATAAAGGAACTGCTAACTCCCCTCCTCCTCACTCAGCTGCACAGTTACTGTGCTCTGGAAGGGGCGCAGCGCTCTTTCTGGATGCCAGTAGGAAAGGCACGAATGGAGTAACAAAACTGCTTTAATAATAATTTTAAAAAATCGCAACAGAAATAGGAAGAGAAATGCAGTTAGCACGTAAACCTTATGCTTCTTCAGGTGCTGGAAATCCTGCTCTTCTGCAGCATCAGACAGGGCTGCAGCACAATCCTATCTGTGGAGAGGTTCATTCCCACCCAGTACCATGTCTCCTTATACCTAGTGTAGCAAACAAAACTATTCATCCTGTTTTGACATTTGTTTCTCCATAATGCTCTTTCTTTATGCCCACCAGAGCATGCCTCAGTAAATATATCTGGGAGCTTTATCCAGCAGCAGTATGCATCCAGAGCCTTCCAGCATCTGCCCTCCACTGCTGTATACTTGAGGCTATGCAGCAGTGGCTCTCGAAAACATATGGATATACCAAGCCAAAGACCCAGTATGGCTGTCAGGGTTTGATGAAGATTGTTGTCTCTTGAACATAATGTCTTCCCTAAGCCTCAAAATGCAATGATATTTTTTGGTTGCTTCCCTTGGGGAGCTAAGACAGAAAAAGGTATGCAAGAAGGGAGCACTGACTGGAAAAAAAAGACTGTGATGAGATGACAGCCTGTGGCAAATAGTGTATCTTCCCACTCTGGAAAGTCTAATGGTGCCTGCAACTCTGAAGTTTTTTCATTCCTCTGCTGTCAACAAACATCTGTGAAATGAGGGCTGATTTAAGTACAAGATAACAGCAGCTGTTGGTGTTTGTCTTTCCATTATCTGTAGTGCCACACAGGTGTGCAAGAGATCTGCTTATGATGGGCTCTGTGACTGTCCCTTCTCTGATGGGATGTGAGCTCTTCAAAAACAGATGGAAGGCTTCCAAATGTCACACAAAGGAAGTAGTAGATGCACACACAAATTTCAGAAGAATGAACATTTATATTCAGTGCAAAAATCCTCTCCTTTTTCCCTTCAGTATCCAATTCAGCACACTAGATACATTTGCCTGGTGGATGAAACAGAACAGTATAACAGAGACAGTAGAACTGCCAGAGTTTGAAGGCATGGTTTCATCAAGGCATGGGGCCATGTGAGACCATATTGGTCTCCTGATTAAGGAAATTAAGTGCTCATTAGTAGGCTTAGTCTTGCCTCCTCAGTGTCCAAGTAAGGATGCTTGTTAAATTAGTAAATGAAGTTACCTGAAGGTAATAACTCATTTATGTTCCTCTATTCTTAGATTCCTTGACTGAGGCTCTATTGCCTGATTTAAATTTATTTTTCTGATTTGTGACTGTACCAAGTACTTGCAGCTTTAAATGAAATGAATTGTGCAATTTCTCTGACTTTATGAGAATTTCCTTCCCCTAAGAGGTACTGTGAAGCTACAATAGCAATGTATCATGCATGTTCATAATATTGTGATAGATTGAGGACAATAATAGATGAATAAAAAATATTGGGGTTTTTATCAGAGAGAATGGTACATGGTAAACAAGGTACCATCGAAAAATAAGGAGAAAAAGCAGATAATGAAGGCACTTGCTTAAATTATCTCCAGCTAGGCTGTACACTGAAAGATGGAGGATGACAGCCTCATGGTGAACTCAGAGATAGTCAGCTTCATGGCCCAAAATCTCATTTCCTCCTGTTTGTGAAATATTAGTGACAGTCCTTGAAAGTTCCCAGATGTGTCAGACAACTGAGGGCACTAAAGAGGCCTTGGTCAGCGTCACCAGTGGGCTCCATCCACCCATTCTGCTCATGAGTCCCGGCCCTTTTAAGGCCCCCCCTGTGCTGTTAGTCCCTGTTAGTCTGATCTGTTTGCTTGTCTCTAACCATATCACAGCACACCTGTGTGCCTGGCCATGAACCCGATCGCTGTGCCTGAGCTCTGGACTGACTGCCTGGTTTGACCTCAGACTTTTCTTGCCACCTGCCTTGAAACTGCTGGGCTGGATCAGACAAGAAGTAGCACTGGCCTGCATTCATGGACAACTCCTTGTCTTGCTTCAAATGTGGTCATGGAGTTTTGCTTTTTTCAAGTCTAAGGAAAGCACAGTTTTCTTGGGGCTTGGGAAAGATCTGAGAATGAAAACAACCTTGGGTCTCAAAAATTGTTTGTGGTCAAGACCTCTTTGGATCACAGTACCCTTTATTACTCCTCCTTGAGAGATGCATCAGTCACATCAAATCTTACAGGAGCCAAGAAATTTCAGATTAGACTTCTATAGATAACAAGAGGTCAGGGGTGGGGAGTAATTTACTTTTGTGGCATTAAAGAAGGTTTTGAACACTATCTGAAAATGGGCTGTATGAAACTGGAGTGTTCTTCAGGCACAGGAAAGGCTCCAATCAAAACTTTAATATTAATCAATCATGGTGTTTGTGTCTCAATCCAACAGAATCTAATTAGTGAAAATTAATACGTTGGGTTCTGATTTTCTTAAAATTTTATGGGCACTTATTCTATGTCATTTGTCGTGATTCACAACAGCTGCAAATCTCATCAACAGGTAGCCCAAACTTCAGCCAGCACAGAACGTGTGTTTCTATGACAGGTAACTTTGTTCTCATCAGATAATTTGAATAGTGGACTATTAAAAATTCATTTCTCCTTGCAGAAACTTGGCTAGGATAAGAACACAATGCAAAAGAGACAGGTTCCATAGCCCACAGGTGAGAACTTTTTGTTATTTAAACCTTTTATTTTTAGGGAAAAATAACAATAACAAATTTTGCTAAGGAAAACAAGTTTGGTTCTATCTATGGACTCTGTGAAGGCAACAGTCACAGACAGAACAGTCCAAAGAATTCTTTAATATAAACAGCATGTTGACACAGGACTAACTTCTATGTTGTTCCCCATTTCAGAAATCTTTAAGGATGGATATTTCCCAGGAATCTGGTTCCATCTTCCCTGCCATTCCCTTAGATAAAGGAAGACTGCAGTCAGGTTTCCCCCTCACTCTCCGAACTTCTTTTGTCCAGATTTATAAACCCAGCTCCCTCAGCCTCCCCACACACATGGCATGCCCCAGCCTCCCAACCATCTTCCCCAGCGAGAGAATTCAGCTCAGTAGGCAGTGGCAATATACAGTGGCTGCATGTCACTCTATGCTGAATGGCTAGCTCCCGATCCGCACTTGGATTAACTAGGAAACTCTTCACACAGCAGCAGCTGAAAGATGGGCCTCCGGATGCAAAATAAATAAAAAAAAAATCAAACTGCTGTCACAAACTAACAAAAAGCAGGCAAGGCAGTTGTTTTGGGTGTTTTTTTTGCATATGGACACAATATTTCATACTAGAATACCACTTTGAATTCAAACAGCACAGTGTGCCCAGAAGCAAGAAATTAAAGAGAGCTGCTCTTAATGTCTTAGCAAATTGCAGAAGGTATTTTAAAGAGGATCCCACATCTTGCTTTGAAGTTAGCCCTGCTTGGAGCAGGAGGTCGGCTTAGGTGGTGTCCAAGAGCCTCATTCAAATTAAATTTCTCTGGTCTTATTCTGTACCTTGAAGCACTCAGAAAGTTCTATAACATACTTAAAAGAACATTATCTGTAAAGACAAGAGCAATTGACTGACTGGACGAAGTAAAGAACTCTAAAAACCTTTTCTAAATGGAGATAAATGGAGGTAAAAGAACATAAAAGTACTTGAGTTCAACATTAAGAAACCACAAGAGGTTCCTAAAACACCCCTTAACCTGTTACTTAAAGCTCTCTACCAGCCTGTTTTCCCTGAACTATCAGATCAACCCTGGTGTCTCTTTTGCATCCCTGCCCCTCTCCCTCCCATGTCACTCCACAAATGCCAGTGGAGTGACACAGTAGAAAGGCCACCTCTTCCAAAAGGACAGCTTTTCTTTAAGATGAAACAGATGCCCAGGCACTCAACGGGTATCTGCTTGACAGGTGCCTGGCACACGATGGGCGTGCGATTGTCATGTGCTGGGCACTTTATTGTCCTGTGATGGATGCACGCCTGTGATGTGATGCATGTGACCAGTGTTGGACCAAAGTCTTTTACTCAGTCCTGGCCCTCAGTCCAGTGATTCCTGACCACTGGTCCAAGTGACACAGCTGGAAACATGACATCGATTTTTGAATACAAAAGCCCTTCCTTGGAGAATTTAGAAAACTGTACTACTGCCCTCTAAGAAGCCTCCCAAGCTTGCTAAATTCAGCACATTTCCACTCTAAAAAATACAGCAAAAGGATCTAGACTGCAAGAAATCTGTTGCAACCAAATAAAAGTTTGTCAACAGAACACCACTAACACTGTAATGGGACAGAATCATTAACACAAAGATGGCCAGGTTGGGTCAAACCTAAAATACATCTTCTTGGTGCCAATTCCAGCATCCTGCTTCTCCTGCCCAAAAGCAGCTGGAGGACTGAGCCTGCCCTGCTTATAGGGCTCCATTTGCTTTTCAGCCACCTCAGAGCACCAAGCTGACATACACATCTTTGCTGCAAATTCCCCTTCCAAGGGATGACAGACAGCTTGGAGCCATTGTTTATATCTGTGTAATTGGGTTATTCTTCCCCATCATTTCATGTTAATGCCCAGACAGTGCCATGGGTTTCTGCTGAAAAGCTGCCACTTTTGTACCGCTCTGGTACCTCAGCATCAGCTGCAAACTTTGTCATCTCACTGTTTCCTGCCTTTTCGAGGTTGTTGATGAATGTGTTGAAAAGCACAAGCACAAGACCAGATTACCAAAGAAATCTAGCAGTGACCTTACTCTACTCACAGACCTCATCTTTGCACACTTCATTCAGCTCACACCAAAAGCTCTCACAAACTGTGGAGGTGGAAGTAAGTAGCCACTATGAGACAGAATTAGATCCCGTGCTAATGTGTGAAGGATGACACAGACAGCCACCAAGGAAATGCTTAGCACAGAACAAGTCTTTCATTGCCCAGTCCTGATCCTCAAGGGAGATTCACAAAACACTGTGCTCAGGTGCACCTGGGAATTAAATGCATAACACTAGGACAGAAAACCCATGGACCCAATAAAGATTCTTTTTATGGCACATTATAGCTTACTTCCTCACCCTCCAAACATTTGTACTCCACAGAACACAAAACTTCTCTCTCCCTCTTTCTTTCCCCCCTTGCACTAATATCCTGCCTGCTCCAGACTCCAGACACCTTTCCTTGTAAAGTTAAATAATTCACTGATAAGTGATAACTTACTGTTAAATAACTCACCTCAGAGGAATTAATCTCAATTCCTAACTATGTCCTGGGGAAGGGATTGTCCGCTCAGAACTTGTCTACTTTTCTCCTCATGATACCATATCACATAGTTTGGTAAGTTATTACTTCCTATTGGCCTCATTCTAATCATATCTTTAGACCACCATGTTCATAACAAAATGCAACACTTTTTTTTTGTTTTGCTTGTTTGATGTTGGTCTTTTACATCCACAGGGGATGCAGCTGGATTGTCAGATCTCCAGTCTTGAATACTGACCTAATGTTTCCCAAATATATTTACCCTGGGTAATAGCCCAGCACAGTGCACTGATCCCAGGCACTGATCCCAGGCTACGCCAGCTTAGGCTGACCTTGAGCTTCTGAAATACTCTCTTTTCTCTCGTGTACATATGTAAAAGTCATCAGCTGGCTTAAACATTTGGCCATCAGTGAATATTAAGCCAGCACTCAACACCAGAACCCAGATGGTGCAGTATCCAGAATTTGAATCTTCTGTCAAAAAATCTCTTGGTTGCCTTTCTCATTATTATCTGTCAGATAGCAAGTGAAGGAATCCTTTTTCTAACAGACTGTGAATGAAAACAGAAAGTAATACTCTTATTGGATGTAGTGAAAGACACAATGGAACTGCAAGCTCCACATGTTCTTCATACAGCTCATTTTTTTAATGGCCTACAAGAAGCTGCAAAAGGAACACATGACAAAAAGGATGATGATCTTGTGCGCCCTTTTGAAAGAGGTCAGAGGTTAAACAAAGTTATTGTCATTTTTCTTGCTTACCTTCACTCAGAACAAATGTGAATGCAGCCATATTCAGGTACACATCAGTGCTACAAGTGCCAGCCAGGAAATAAATTATGCACAGCTGCAACCAAGTGCCTTCCAGATTCACAGGAAACTGCTGTCCAGACAAACACACACTTCCTAGCACTGTCTGAAACTAAATGAACTGTCATTAGGGAAGATAAAATTGATATAGGAAGTATTTGAGAGCAAAAATTTCCCTCATAATCTCATTTATTCACATCCCTTTAAATTGCTATAATTGGGGATTCTAGGTTTTCATTTTAGCAGTGGTATGTAAAGAAGTAACGTTGGTCTTAAGCACTCAGAAATGCAGAAAATGAGGGCAGATACAAAGGAATGTTCAAAGATCTATCATCCTCTCTAAGAAGAATTTCAGGAATGATGCAAAAAAAAAAAAAAAGGTGGATGTTGGGTAGGTCCTGGACCCACTTTTATCCTGGACCAAAAGTCTTTGTTGTAATGTATTTACATTGGTTTATACTTTTTGCAAACTTAAATGAACTTATTTAGTTCATTTCGTGGGCGTGAACTGAAGCAAGAATATCAGTCTTGTGCTGAGACACCTCTCTCACAACTGAAACCAAAATAAAATCTTCATTTTACTGATAAATTAAAGTAACAGTTCAGTTGTTTCCTACTTCTTTCACTTTTCAGCTTCAAGTATTGATTTAACTTCAACAGGCAAGTTTATTTGCGAATGACATCTTTTGTTTTCTCTCCTGTAAATATAATTTTGCAGTTAAATGCACTTTAAAACAATATTTAGACAACTAGTAGCATTGATAACGTAGAAAATTGTAAAAAGCCACAATGCTTGATAAAAGTTTCACTGGGATGGGATCACATTAGTGTGGATTCAAGGGAACTAATTTCCCACTAAAACGTTTCTCCTACAATGCTGCCAAGTCCCTAGCTGCCAGAACAGAGCAACAACTCCTTTCCAAACCTCTAACCCCACACAGCTGATACAGGAGACCATATGTGTCTCTCACCACTTACAGCTTGTAGCAGCTCATGTAAGGCGTGGAAATAATAATTAGTGTGATAAACATTTAATATGAACATGTCTGGAATTTCCACCATGGGTAAGTCTAGGAATCAGAGAGGTAGGTCTAGAAGCAGAGAGTGAGGATTTCTTTCCTGGGATGCCTCTAGGAGACAGAAGAAAAAGGAAGTGGAAAAGGACAGAAAACTTTAGAAGAGAGATTCATGTGATGTACCTTGGCTTGAGGTACTTCCTCCCAGAGCATTCTCATTTGAAAACTGAGAATTAGCGTAATGGGTAAGACTGTTAAAATTGTCTGGACTAAAATGCTCAGTAGCTCCAGCTGGAAGATGACTGTGAGTGAAGGAGAGGTTTGTACCTGTGCCCTTGTGGTTCTACATTTCCATCTGTGGCCTGGACAGTGGCAGAGTCCATCTTCAGCAAATCTGTAGAGCACACTGACCAAGCTTTCGCTCGAGGCAGATGCGTCTTGCCAGAAGACTGCAATGAAAGAAAATGATTTAAAACGACAGGATTGCTTGAATTTGGTGGCACTGTAGGATGATTAGTTGCATACAAAGCTTTTTCCAGTTGGCTCTGTGGGGTTTCTCCATGCATAACCCCTGGGTTGGCCAGTAGGAGAATGCGGGATACCCAGAATATGATTCACACCTTATAGGTGCAAGAATTGCCGTGTCCTCTGTGAGACACAGGCAGAGAATATGATTCACTGCTTGAAGAGGGAGCTACACAGTCAAGGAAAAGATGACATCTCACCATGGTGCCAGGCCATATCATCCACAGCAGCAGCGGCATCCGGCACCTTGGGGCTTCCCCAGGAGAGCACCAGAGCAGAGCAGGCTGCCCAGGGAGATCTGCAGCGTGCACGGTTGGCGGCTCTAAAGCTGGGGCTTGGCAAATCCGCGACTGGCACAGCCTCCTGTTGCTCTGCTCAAGAGGAGGAGGTCGAGGAGAAAGCTCAGCTTGAACTGGGGTTCCAGGGCCGTGGGCAGGGGAGGGGAGGCCCCAGCTGGGGCTGGTCAGGGCCAGGAGGCTGGTCAGCACCCAACTCTCTCATGCGATGCGGAACTGGAGCCCTCCAGAGGTGTCCTCCAAACAGCATTTCTGTGGTTCTTCAGAGGGAGCTCAGTGAATCAGGGCCCAGCAGCTGCACAACCTCCACCACCGTTCTCTTCATCTGTGTTACTGAATCCATGGAGCAAGCCAGAGAACCAGATTTCCCTTACCTTTTTTTTCCCATCCCCCAAGATAAGCTGGGAAGGGCAGAGAGACTGCCTGATCTGATTTTCATAAAGTAAATCTGATTCTGAAAGCAGCAAGTGCTTGCTAATGCAATCAGCATTTCAAAACGTGTATGATTTTAATGAAAAAACCAGACCAAATATTCCTAAGCACACTTTTAAGCAGATGTTCATCCTCAACTTTCAGTATTCCCATAGTGTCTGCAATGTATGTTCTGTGCTGACATCTCTATTTTCTGTTGTATTGCCTCGTGGCTTTTTGTGTGAACCAAAGGCACTTAGTCAGTAGAAAGAACAGAAAGAAGTATCAATTTACTTGGTTTTGCATACACAAGTAGCAACTAGAAAAAGAGAAAGACCAAGTAAACCATGTGAGGATGTAAACGTTGTTTCCAGCATTAAGAAGGTATACACAAAGGCAAAATAACTACTTCTGAGTGATCAGCTAGTCAAAATCAATGTGGGAGCGAGAGAATGAAAACTAATTATGAGATGTGAAAGGCAGATCTGTGGTGGCGTGTGAAAATACTCGCATAATGAGGGGCAGAAAGAGAGACACGATGAGATGCAGGCAAGTTCAAGTGAAAAAGGAGGAGTATGTGAGTTATACCAACAAAAACTACTGTGCTGCAGAAAGAAGCGCATTCAATAAGAACCAAAACCAACAAGATTTAGAATGGAAGGTGACAGATAAAAACAAATACGTATGTAAAGGAGAAAAGTAAAACCTTTAAAAGTCATAGGTGAGGAGGAGAAGTCATGATGAAATGGAAAAATCATGACAAAATGCAAGCATGTAAGAAGAGGAGAAAATGAAAAAATGCAGAAAATATTGCACACTGATGTGTGATAAAAAATGTGTAAACAAAAGGAAATGCAAATAAAAAGACATAATGTTATATAATAAAGGAAATAAAACATCCTGGAGAAAAGAATAGTCAAAGTGAGCTGACAGAAATAAAAGACTTAAAAAGAGGTAGAAATGAAAAGCTGTAATGTGATACAAAGAAGACACTTGTTCTTCGAAAGTAAAAATTAAATGATGCAACATAACGGCAAGTGGGAAATAAGAGAAGCAAGAATACATGCAGGGGAATGTGAGTCTGTGTGATAAGAAAGTTAAAATAGATGTTGAACTACAGAGCTCAACATGTCTCTAAAGAGCCTGTGTTAGAGGTGAAAATATATACTGAGTTTAAAAAGTGAAATGCTTCAATGAGAGGTGAATGGAAAAATGTAATGAGATGTGCAATCTGAGACCCAATAAATTGTAAAAAAAGCCCAACGTGCAGTAAGAACTTAGAAAAAAAAAAGGAAAACCTGAAAAAACATAACGAGCGAAGAGAGGAATGCATTATGAGATGGGCAAAAATCACATCTGGTGCACATGAAACTTCTCAAAAACACAAACAAGTACTCATAAGTAGAAAAACGCAATCTGAGCAACGCATAGGGACCTGTAAAATGGAAATGCGTAACGGCATTTTAAAGACAAATGGGGAACAAGATGTGAATAATGAAGCTGCAGAATGAAATGCAGAATAGTTACGAACATTAAAAGAGGAGACACAAAAATCTAAAATGGGTAAGGTTACACACCAAAGGATGTAAGTTAAAAAATCAAACCAGGTGATTCATTCAGGAAAACTTATAAGAAAAATTACATTTGGTGAGAAACATAAAAAGAAATTTTATTCTGAAAGGGGAAATTCATTAAAAATGCAAAAACCAAAATTAATAAATAAACAAAGAAGGAAAGATTGACATATTCAAAATCAGAAATGTGTCATGACCTACAAATTATGAAATGTCACTAGAAATAAATCAAAGCTGTGAAATTGCAAGCATTAAGGAAAGTGCCTAAATAGCTCTGAAAAAGAAAACACAGGAAAAGTGCACAATGTGAAAAGAAAACATGGGAGGATTTGCAGATATGAAAATGTATGCTAAGAGGCACCATCCCCATCTTCAGGTTTCAAACAACACAAAGATGGAAGTTCATTATGCATTCTTTCAATGAAAATCTAGTATGAGATACAAAAAGGAAATTTGCAGTATTTTATCATTCAAATGCTAATGAGATATTAAAAGAATACATTTATTGAGGTGCAAAAGAAAGTTGACACAGGAGCAAAAAAAAAATTACAGTCTTGAAAAACCATAGTAGGATGCTAGTAGGAATATATGAAATTTCTCATAAGATGTAAGAAGTTAAGTAAAGAATGTGAGGAAAGGAAAATGCACAGGGAAATCTGAAAGCTCACACTCCGAATACAATACATAGTCTGTAATGGGCAGCAAAAAGGAAATTGGCTAATAAGCAATGATACATGAAATTCCTAATTAGATCTAAAAGCACATAATGAGACACTGAAACAAAACCAAGCAATGAAATAAAAATGAACATGCACATCAAAAATCAAAACTGGAAACAGGAAACAAGATACAAAAAAGCATTCATATGGGGATCCAGAATCAAAAAAAAGTGGGTAATGAGATGTGAAAAGGAAAATTCATAACAGGATTTGGCATGAGGAATACATAAGTGGAAAAATTTTAGTAAGTCAAGAAATACAAAATCTGAGAGAGTAATGATAGGCAAGACCAGAAATGCACCTTTAAGATCAAAGAGGAAAAATTATATAAGGTTCAAAATTAAGTAGTGAATCCTGTGATGCAGTAGGAAAAATGCAGAACAAATCAAGAAAGATTAAATCCATGAAGAAATACAGAAAGAAAAATCTGTAACAAGTTGTGAAATATCAGTGTTTGATGGGAAGCAAACCCTCCAATGTATATTGTAATGAGCACTGAAATCCACAGTGAGGGTCTGGAAAATGAGTAATGAGAGGTGAAATCAGAAATAAAATGATTTGTGATAACAATCATTCACAATGACAAGCAAAAACAAGAACCAAAATGC
Source organism: Struthidea cinerea (assembly GCA_013397865.1). Classification (NCBI taxonomy): domain Eukaryota; kingdom Metazoa; phylum Chordata; class Aves; order Passeriformes; family Corcoracidae; genus Struthidea; species Struthidea cinerea. The sequence continues at coordinate 897,618 of VZTI01004009.1, read as the reverse complement.
TAATGCAGCATGGCATGCGAATTGCCGAAGGAGATACAGTAGCTGAGATGCATAATGGAATATGGAGACAGAAATATATAACGACGTGTGAAAAGAAAACATGTACCATAATAAAACATGCATTGCAAGCCGTTTTGTCCCGGAAGGACTGAAGCACATAAAGCGGCATGAAAATGGAACAATACCGAAATGTTCAAGGGGCTCAGAGTAGGAATTTTACTTGACTATTTGAACAGTGGGGTTAATTACAAAGTCACTGGCTGCTGTGGGTTTATTTTACCCTTTTTTTAGTTTTGAGCTTGCCCCACTTCTTGATCCAGAAGGGATCTGCCTCGGTTCACACAGGAGTTTCTGACATCCAGTGATATGATACCGTAACGTGCCAGCTTCACTCTGTGTGGCATCATCTCTTACATGTCACAGCGATAAGATGCACTGGCAGATTATGTAGGAGAAACAGCCTTTGGGAATTCTCCCTCAGGCATGTCAAGGCCACCAAGCAGCGTATTAGCTGCATAACAGCTTCAGCCCTGAGGCATTTGTGCCCAGACCCACCAGCAGAAATGACTTGGTGAGGTACAGGTTTACAAAGAATCAGACACCAGCAATTTTGAGCATGTGAATAGTACATATGAATTTAAGTGCTTAAGTGCTCAAAGAGGAGGACAATTGCAATACTTTTTTGCTACCTCACGCTTTTGTCTTGCCACAAGATGTGCATAACACTAGATTCCCAAAGTAGCAGCAGCAGCAGCACGTTTTGTCTCGAAGGATGCTCACAGGCCTGGTGAGTGTGCTCTGCTGCGATGCTGCAGCTGCTTGGCCTTGGTGGTGCCTTCTGGGGTGTCTTGAGCCATTGGACTCTGACCTCGATTCTCACCTTTGAATATTTAACGCTAAAGCAGATCTGTTCTCCGGTACATACCCCAAAGGTAATCTGACATTCACATCACCTCATGTCCCCAAGATATTTCCACCCCACAGGCAACTCTTTTTTCCAAAGACTCTTTAGCGTGCATAGCAGGTACTGCTCATACAGGAGGCTCATCATGCCTGCAGACAGTGCCTGCACAGAGGGAAACTTCTGAATCGCAGAGAGGAGCGAGACTTGGTTCTTGCAGGATGTGTGCTGGGGAGGCTACACAGTCACAGGCAGGTTGGGATCATACTTCACCTTCACAATGCTGAGCAGAAGGTTCTCTGGGATCAACACAAGGGTGCTGAAGCAGTAATTCCAGCTGTGCCACACAAGGCCATCCTACCCCTAAGACAGGTCCTTCACAGGCTGGTCAGAGAAGGCACACAAGAAATGCAGAGTGGCGCACGCTGTCACCCGGGTCGGGTGGCCTCCTCAGGAGGGATCACCGCACAGAACATACACTGCCTTACTGCTGTTGCCTGTCATCCCTGCCACCAGCCATCGACAAGTCACTGCTCAGAAAAGGCCTGGTATTGAGGCTGCCAACATTCTTTCCATTTGGAGTAGCTTTTTGGAGAAAGGGTCTCAAACTCTCACAGTGGGCTGGCTGAAATAGAAATGGTCAGTGCTGGCACTGACCTGTCTTTGGAAAACCTTGCTGCCATGGTATAAACAAGCTGAGTGGTCAATCCCGACAGTACAAGGGATCAGCCTGGCATGCTCCTGGGGCTAGAAGGGGTCAGCTATTAAGCAGAGAGAAGTGCACAGCCCTCACATAGTATCTCTAGGGTGTTTCCTTGGTTTGTTACTTGCCACTAACAAGAAGTGTTCCATCCACTTTGCCCACTGTGATGTAAGGAGTAATTAGATCCTTCATCAGTCTTATCTTTGTGTGAGCCCCTCAACATTGTATGCTTCCTTAAGTCATGTGTTATGGGCCACTGATCATCTTTATCTAATGTTATCATGCAGCCAGCTACTCTATCTTATGCTAAATGTTATGTCAGGGTGTAGTGGGTTATGGAGAGGGTTGCAAATAAATGGCACACCTTTCTTTCTTTTTCTTTCTCAAAAATGAGAAAGCTGCTAGAAAGCTGACTGTCATCTAAGCTTTGGGGAAAACTCCAGCTGACTGCAATAAAATCAGGATTTCACCAATAAAATTTTCTCTGCTTCAAAAATCCTGATCTTTTTAGTACAATAACCTGTAAAATTTGATCTGACAAGAGGCAAAACCCTCAATGGCATTAAGCTTATTAGACTGATTCAAAAGCTAAAGTAATACTGTGATTAGTGCATATTGCATGCATTAAGACCATAATAAATAAGAATACAATCTGTTGCCAGCAGCAGCTGGTAACTTGTCTCATGCTGTAGAGTCAATCCAAATTACTCATGAACAGCAGAACACTTTAAAAAAATGGATAATGTTTTGGATGAGAAATAACACCAAAATACAGCTTCTGATAGTGCAGATAATAAAGCTAACAGCTGAATAGAATGGAGATACTGAATGCACATCTAGACTCCATTATCTTTCCGCAGCATGCTTCCCTTCTATATATCCTGCAGCCTCCATTCACACTGTCTGGTAAAACACTATTAAAACCACACTCAGCCAGCCACAGAAAATGCTCACAGATTGTTTTAAATAAATAAGTGTTCAGCAGAACTTAACTTTAATGGTGCAAGAAGCATTTTGTCAGCGCTAAAGACCGACATGAGGATTGTCTATCTTTGATACAAAATTTAACCAGTCAGTTGGTTAGTGATTGTTCCACCTCATGAAAATGTTCCCTCTTTTGAGAAAATGAAGATGTCATTACAAAATATTCTCCTTCATTAGTTAAGTGTAAGCCATCTTTATGCATTCTCTGAGCACACATTATTTCCTCTATAAATAAAACAGGCCCAATTCTTGGAAAGGCACATGCCTAAACCTCCAAAATGTTACGGGGTTGTTGTAAACTTTGCTTGTAACTCCTCTCTAGCTCACCATTTTGTTTTACCTCTGTACAATGCTTCTGTGGTTCTTCTTGGTCAATATATTGCAGCACTCCAGTGAATTGAACCTGAACAGAAAGTTGCACCAAGGATAGAAAACGCCTCAAAGAAAAGTGGAGTTTTTGTCTGGGCATTTCTGACTGAAACATATGGAACATGCTTTTGCCTTCTTCAATATTGTAAATTGTCACATTACCATGAATCTAGGATGCAGGTGAGAGGAGGCTGGTATTAATCAGCTGATACATAACCCAACAATGTTCCGTGTGAGTTTACACTGGCGGGCAGAGACTGCTTTGAATCTGATAAGAGTCAAGTATGAGGGATTCTCTAGAGACTGCACTGAACAGCACAAGTGAAAATTAGAGTTCCTATTGTAGTCGTGACTCCCACATTGCACATTGAATGCATCCACTAACACTTTGTTGGGAGTGGGGACGGGCTGTGTTTAAAAATTTTCATGCTCATAAGAAAGCAACAAATTGGATATTTAGCATACAGTTAAGATTGCCTAACAGTTTTTTGTCATAAAACTTGGTTTCTGCTAATTACAGTTTTGTGAATCTTAAGCTGTTTAGACTTGAATTTCCTCATTTAGGTGTTTTCTGCAATTGGCTGTTACCTTTTTGGGTTTTAGCTCATGTAATACAGATGTTTCCAAGACAAATATGCCAAAACACATTTTGCCCCAGTCTGAAAATAATAAGAGGAAAAAAAAGGCCAGAAAAAAATCCCTTTTATACAATTTTCTTTTAGAAGTTTTTGTACTTTTTTAGATGAAGGAGTTGCTACAGTCACTACATACGTAACAAGAAGGCTTTTTTGGCTCTTGAGGTTGCCCAATTACATTAAAATGTTAATCCTTTGGAAATGAGAAATAAGATGTTCACATACATTCAAAGGCTACCAAATTGTCTAAAGATGTGGCTTTCACTGAGGATGGTCCATCCCTTTGCTCTTTTCCATATCAAGCAAATGGCAACTTCTCCATGAGCCACAGAGCAGATCCGTAGGTATCTCCCTCCAGTGTTGGGCTGAAAGGACTTTGCCTGCTGATCCTCCCCACAACAGACAAACCAGAAAGGCCTTATTTGAGTTTCCCAGCACTTCCTCCTGTGGTAAAGAACATAAGGAGAGCCAGACTTTTCTCCTGGTGGTCCTTCTCATAATGGGAAAGGGATGCTAGAAGCAGAGATGGGAACCGATTCTCAGCATCTCTCTGCCGACAGACAGGAATACCACCAGCAAAACATGAATTTTTTTTGTCAGGGCAAGCCCTTGTACCAGCATCCCTTCTAACAAAGGGATAGAGGACTGTGCTGTGGCTCTTCAGGCCCCCAGCCAGCCGATGAGTCATGCTTTAAGGAGGGCTGAATTTTTTTTAAATGTTTCCCACTAAATTCTAAGGCAGTAAGTCTAATTACACTTTATGCTTTAGCGCACTTAGAAGAACAGCATGATTTGGAAATGGCTCTTTTCAGAAAATGGCTTTGTAGAACACATTTGAAAGTGACTGCTTTCCTGAATGCAAATGTCTGAATTGCTCTAATTATCTAACTGGGGAAAAATAGGCTTTTTTTAGACTGCCAATATCTGAAGAAACTATGAAAGGACAGGACAGTTTCTCCCAGTATTCCTTTTTAGTATGCTTTCTATTCTAGTTCTAAATACAAATAACCAGTGAGATTGCCAGTACTTTCATTTTATTATGTAGTAATTAGATGTCTTTTTTTAAAAAAGTGTCTTTAAAAAAAAAATCGCAATTTTAATTTTCAGTTTGTAAATCGTAATCATGCTAATTGTCACACTGAAGTTTGGAGCCTCTAAAAGTAGAAGTAATGTCTCCAGGACTTCCTATTATCAACCTTGTCTTTAGTCTGACAGGTAAATAACATCCCTGTGGTAAGTACAACATCTGTTTGCATAAAAATTAGTAATAGAAAGTGTATTTTTAGTTTCTTTTAATGTAATTTCACAGCAGGGAACTGAGAAAAGAAGCATCATGGCTGCATCTGATCTCCTTTAGAATATGATTTAGAGACTAAAACAGCTTCTACCCTCACTGCTTAAAGGTGGGTGCATTATCAGGACTGTTTCTAGAGACTTCCGTTCGGTTTTCTGGGGTGGGTACGGGCCAGGGGGATCCACTGCAACTTTTATTTAAAACTCTGAAGCGAACATACAGCTGCAGTAAGTCAGCCCTCACCTATCTCTCTGAGCCTTCTGTTGACATTAGCAGGCAGAAAATGATGGTCTGCACGTCTTTCCTAATTGCAGCAGAAGACACAGCCTGTGGGTATCAAGATGCTTGTCCCGTGGGTACCCACAAACAGAAGGAGACACCTCTTCTCCTGATTTGCACTCGTGAGGAAGCCCTGGTCCCTCAGCCAATCCCCAGGATGGCTGCAGCAGGAATCTCAGGTACAGATGGGTCTGAACAGCCCCTAAAGGAGCTGCCAATCCTGCTCCTACATCCTTACCTTCCAGCTGCCTCTCTTCCTACTATCACACTCCTTGCTGTCACTTGCACACTGGAACTCCCGTTTAAATTACCAGTCATCAAGATTGTCACAGCTGGAGACCAGGTCTCTCCAGGTCCCCAGGTTAATCCTCTCTGATCCTGCTGCCTCATTATTTTGCAGCCAGTAGGACAGAAGGCAGAACAGCGAGAGGTTCTCTTTGCAGCTCAGTGTAGCTCTGGTACATGGCACGTGTGCTGGGATTTGTTACAAGGGTTTCTCAGCATGTAAGAGGTCTTCCTATGCAGCAATTAGTTGGATAATGGAAACCCATGTCTACATCAGTATAAATGGACTTAAGTAAATTAGTTTTTGCACTTGCCTTTCTTCCCCCATTCACTGGTTTGCTCTGGATTGGGTGAAGAGGATGAACCGATTTGTACATGGTAGGGATAAGGGGAAGACCAGATCTCTGGACCATCCTGTGCAGACAAGCTGACATCACAGTGGCACTGGGAGCATGGGGGATTTCTGATGAGTCCCACAGGAGACGTGGCAGGAGCAGTACGTGGGCAAGGCAAACATAACTCCAGGCCTCCACGTCCAACAGCAGCAGGACTGAACATGTGCTCCCAGTAGGCACCTGTACAGCCCTGCATTGACCAGCACTGGGGTTATAGTCAGGCCCAGAGCAAAGCCAGGGTCAGATCCAGCCTGGACACAAGCCTAGCAGCAGGACCTGCATTGAGACAGACCTCTCTGCACTTCAGGGATGCGCTGATGGGGCTCATCCAGGGCAGCCTGGAGTGTGACTGGATTATCTCAAGTTCTCTGCAGTGTCCTCTGGGTTCAGAGACAGTCCCCAGTACCTATGGGAGCATGGCCAGATACCCTGCAGGGAGATTGCAGAGGCACACTGTAACCACTGTTTGCGTCATTTATAGGGTAAAGTTCAGTCCCAGGGGTGGATACAGAGACACAGAAGTTAGGAGCGGGCTAAAAGCATCAAATCCTTCATATGCTTCAATATAATTACCTTACTTTTAGTCACATTAAGAGGTCCAGCTCTTCAAAATAGAGAATAGAGGTCAATGGTGGGTCTATCGCTACACTAATTTCACAATAAATCAGTGATCAAAACCACTGATAATCATTAAAAGTATCTTCTGGTTTTCACAAAGTAAAGATTTGGGGCTCAGAAGTGATAATGTAAAAACACCTGAAGGAATAGTGTTGGAATGAAGGCTTCTCTGGACTTAGGCCCAGATGAAAGCCAAAGCACAGGAGTTGAATTAAAACCTTTAGACAAGCTGAGATACATGAAGTCATACCAAAGTAAAATAGAAATGTAGATTTTTTAGCTTTCAGTAGAAATACATGCTAAGTGCCTTAAACATTAAAAAGCTGCAGCAGAGACCTTAAACACAGTTCTTTCTGCAGCAGTGTTGCCTTTTCACAGAATTCTTTATTTTAGACAAACTATAGATAGAACGATATTGTTCACATTTTTTAGACAGAGTGTTCACGTAAACAATAAGAGCTGATAGAAACTGTATACGCAAATCTGTGTAATGCCTATGTAATGCTTACGGCTGTTAGAGTTAGACCAGGATAGGTTAAGAAAAGAAAAACTAGAATCGTGTCTTGATTTCATTGGTTAATTAACTAATATAATCCGTACTTCTGTGAGAAAAAATACGAGAATAATAAGGAATTATGGGAAATTAGAAGAAGATGTTGTATGCTGCCTGCTGTTTGCTGCTGCTGCTGTTGCTGCTTGGCTTTATCATGTAACCCCCTTCGAACTCTGCCTTCAAGAAACTATGAGACTATGAAATAAAGAACTTTGCAGAACAGCAGCCTCCTCTGCTCTCTTCTACCCTGGTCCGAGAAGGAAGGGTATCCCGTCAAAAAATCAACAGAATAGTTGTCTATGGTTCAGTGAAAAACATTTATATGCTTGTGCAAGTCAACAAAGCGTTGTCCCTGGTATAAATCATTACGTAAGTGTTCGTTTTTCAATATAGCTGCTGCTGTAAGTTCCAAAAAACATGTCTGAAAACCGAAAATGGGAAGGAGTATTTTTACTCTGACTCACTTTCTGGTTTCTTCAATAGCACTGCTGAAGATGTGACTTATTTCTAGAATGGTTTAATGTTGTCACAACATAACCTTTGGGTCCTCATCGTCTCTAAGGATGTATACTCGTCAAGTACATCATAAAACTGCCTTCCAGTATGTGTTTCAGACATGAATAAGACACAACATCAACTGATGTTGAAAAGTGGAATTTTCTTAACCTCACATCATGCTATGAAGAAACCTGGAAACAAGAAAACTTTGATAGAAAGCTTCCAGAAGAGACTTGAGTTTCAAGTTAACACTGACACTTCTAAAGGAAATACAAACATAGGAGAAGGGTACTTTTCCTATCATGGACTTTTCTAGTGCTTTCCTTTCCATTTCTGTTTTCCTTTCCATTTCTGCCTAGCGAACTGTGAATTGCTTAACCCAAAAGCTTTTATTTAGGTTAGCAAGGGAGATAGTATATTAAATTGACCCAGAGACTGCTGTGACTCCATCAACTTCTACTCAGAATAAATTATGAAAAAAATACCTCCTGGCTTGGTAGGAAGCTTTATTTTTCTACACTGGTACCCTTAATGGTTAAATTTTAATCCCAGTATGCAAGTGATACAAGTGACAACGCTATCAAGAAATTTATATTGATGATGTGGATAGGTACACCCAAACAAGAATCATTCTTTTTAGCTTGAGTAAGAGTAATACATAGTGACAGAAATGTCTGTGTGGCAGATGAGACCTTACTGAAATAGTTCAAGAGATTATTGCCCTGACTCTGTATCTGACTTCAGCTTGATTTATCTGCTCCCTACCCATTAGCTGAACAGAACATGCACTATTGCAGATAACGAGTATCAGCTTAGACTGCTCGTAAAACTGGGTCTGCACTACGGCGTCCAAGCTAGAGCTGACCATGTCTTCATTAGTCTCATTTCCTGCATTAGGTAAGTGGGAAATTGTGTGGATATGCCTCCTCATATTTTCATTTGCTCCACATATTTCCCCTGCACGTTGACTTCAGGAGTAAAGCACTGGTAACTGAACACTGCAGAAGCAGAAGGGCGCCATTGACTTATTCACTGGTTTTGGATGCAGCAAATTTCTGAATCATGGGTAAAATACTTGAAAGAAGTGTTTTCAACCTTCTAATTTAAAAAAAAAGTTTCTCCTCAAACTTCTCTTTTTAATCAGTTAGCATTTCACTGGAGGAAAAATGTCCATGGCAACACTCCATATATTTAAGATGCAGCATAACCCATGAAGATATGTGAAAGGATTTTGTACACATGCATTGTGTTCAACTAATAACTAAAACGCCCAGTGCTGGCTCACTGTATCCACTAAAATAAGATTATGATGTCTATTGCCCTCCTGTCAATTGCAACTGTTGGGGTGTCCTGGCAAACCTGCCAGCCCAGGGTTTGGGGGAACAGACCTGCGCCTGGGAAAACCCCTCGGTTTATGATATCTCTATACAAATATGTATTAGTTCACCCCAGTTCCCCTCGGTTTATGTTATCTCTATACAAATGTGTATTGGTTTCTCCCTTCTCCCCCGCGGTGCCA
>VZTI01004009.1:845234-888386 GCA_013397865.1 Struthidea cinerea | reverse complement strand
ATAAGGGAAATTACAGATAGCACAGCCGGCTTTTAAAGTGTGGTCTAAGATCTGCTATTTGCTGTGCTAGCTCGGTCTCTCACCCCTGAGCTAGCCAGCCACGCCAGGTAGAGACAAAGAGACATGCAACCACGTGGAGATGGTGGATAGAGAAGGCCCTTCAGAAGGAGTCGTCTCTCAGGGAGGAAACAGCCTCATTTGGTGTGAGAGTACTGGAACAAACAGGTCACTTAGAGAGACCTTTCACTGTGATAACTTCTGCTTTCACTGGTGTTATCAGTGTGAGTAGGTTGTGGCTGGATAGATGGAGTGCTGCTCATAGGCAGTGTAGGGGCAGGTTTGAAACCAGGTGTACAGGTTTGTATCTGTTTTCAGACCAACAAATAGAATGATAATCAAGAGATCAACCATTAGTACAGTAAGTAAAATAACATCACTGCTTCATGAACTCACACTGGTTTGGTCACTTGAACTTATCTATTTTTGAATTGTTCATAGGCTGCCTTGTAGCTGTACCCATATGTTCCTTTGGCTGATAACAACTTTGGGAAAAACATTAAAGGACAATAAAGGGAATATGTTAAAGATTTCACCCTAAAAATAATCGTTCTATTAACAGAAGACTTAAATTAACACTTCTAAACATAAAATAGAATTAATTCAATTCACAAATAACTTCACAAACAGATGAACTCCAAATATAGCCAGAGAACTGCTGAATATTTCAGAAATAATGACATACTTGTTTAAGAAAAATCACTGTTGTCATAAACACATAGCATACAGATCAGCAGAACCCCATCAATACACAGCTGCACACATGAGCTTGTGTAAACAAAAAACCACTGCTGCTGGGATTATAGCAGCTAGAGAAATATAACAGAGTTAACTGTCCTTTTTTGAGAGGAATGGAGAAGAAACTCCCAATACATTTCCGAAAGTGAATGGATTTTTTACTAACATTGGGACAATTACTGTCCTATCTAGTTTCTTACACGAAGCTCCTTCATATCCTTTTAGGGAGGGACTCATTCTCTTGAAAAGCTGATTTTCTGTAGAACCCTCTAAAATATTGCCCATGTTTGATAAACTGTCAGTTCTTCTTGCCATAGGGTGTTTATGTCTCTAGTGGGATCAAACAGCTGTAACTGCATCCTTGGAGCAATCTTCATCACCACAAGGCAGCAGATAATACAAGCAGATCCGTGTGGATAGAAGGTATCATAAACAGCTGCCTTTAAGTTCTCCATGTGCTGATTTCCTAATCCTATTCATTTAAATGAAGGAAGGTAATACTGAGGAATGAGGAGAAGGTAAAAAAAAATGTAGTGCATAGATTGCCTTAGAGGAAAAAGATGAAATCAGTTTAGTCACTAAATTACCAAAATATCACAGCAAACAGAGATTCATTTATGGCAATATTAATGAAGAAGGCAGAAACACCTGAAGGATTTAGCTAGAAAATTCCCATCAAAATCTAATGAAATCCTTTACTGTTAAGTAGTTGAACTAGGCAACTTTAGGTCTTAAAACCAGTGTTCATACCAGCATGTCCTTACTATAGCCAGGAAAAGAAATATGCTCAGTCATTGACTGGCTCAGATGTTAAGCTTGTTTAGTTTACATGAAAATTTAGATGTACTAAACCATGGTTTCTCCACCACAAACAAATATGTTGTTCACTGACCTGTCTTAGATAAATTAATTAAGGCAAGAGATCCAAGTGTTAATCTAGAAACAAAGCCTTCAAAGTTTTGAATGAAGAACCAAATTAGCTAAAGAAGTGAGGCTGTTGCGCCTCCATGTCCCCAGGTCCCTCAGCTGCAAGGCTGGGGTTAAAAATTTAACTGTTAAAGGGTATCCATGCAACTTATTCCTAGTAGAATTGTTAGGACAAAAAGTTCTGGAAGTGTTGCATATTTGCAATGACATTTTGCAAAAACTTTGGTGTTTACAGTTTCCAGAGACAATACTAAAATTAGAAAATCAAGCATAGAGACACTTCTTTTGATGGATTTTGTTGATAAAAGAGGAAGCTAGCAATGGACAGAAACACATAAAAACTGCAGTCAGATAATTGATACTCTTCATGGACTTGAAATGATTGCTCACTTTATCTGCATACCTGAAGCCAAAATCCTGGTCTAAAGTACATCCACATTTCAGTCAAAATATCTTTGATCCTTGCCTAGTCATTTTAATATTAGAAAATTCTGGATGCATTGAATATTCTGGGTGTCTCTCATAGACAGGACTAAGGGACCCATGGGTGCCTTTTATGTTGTAGTTGCTAATGCAGTTTAAAGCATAAAAAAACATTGAGACAATATTTGTGTGGAACGATCCCTGCTTGCTTCGATTAACTACTGATATTGCAAACCAAAAAACATTTCCACTTCATCCAAGATGGACCTCAATCAGTCTTGTTTCTCCCATACTGAAGTCTCATCTAGGCTAGGAGAAAGCATGGAGCTGTTACTGCTGTGAATTGGAGGTGAAAGGTATAAGTAACAGTCAACATGGTGTGAGTGCATAGCAACATGAAACCCTGTACAGGAGACCACCACACACCACCTAAACAACCACATCCTCAAAACCTTAATCAAGCAAGACTGACTATTGAAGACGATTGATCTGGTCCATGATTAAATGTACTCTACTGACTCACATTCTTTAGTTTTAAAAAGCTTAATTCCATGTTAAAAATTCACTGACATTCAAGTACACCACAATTTTATTTCATTCTGGATATATAAGCTATAGAAGAGGAACAGATTCACTGGAAAGAAAAAAATTATTCATGCTATTTTAGTCGTTCTGATTTCTTCCATTAAAATTTGGTTTCAAGCCTTATTTTACTAGAATTTGCCCAGGTCATTAAAAATAAGCAACAATTGTATTTAGCTCTGAAGATAAACATGTGTATGTGTTGTGTTTGTGTGGCAAGGTTTTGGTGGGGGGACTACAGGGGTGGCTTCTGTGAGAAGCTGCCAGGAGCTTCCCCCATGTCCAACAGAGCCAATGCCAGCTGGCTCCACTGCTGGCCAACGCTGCGCCCAGCAGTGAGGGTGCTGGCACCTCTGGGATAATGTGTTTAAGGGTAAAAAGTTGTTTTACAACAGCAAATGCAGCCAGGGAAGAGAGGAGTGAGAATATGTGAGAGAAACAGCCCTGCAGACACCAAGGTCAGTGAGGGGAAGGAGGGGAAGGAAGGAAAGAAGGTGCTCCAGGCATGGAAGGGACCAACATTGCAGCAGTTCAGGAAGAACTGCAGCCCATGGGAAGAGCTCATGTTGGAAAAGTTCATGGAGGATGGTGTCCCATGGGAAGGGCCACATGTTGGAGCAGGAGAAGAGTGTAAGGAGCCCTCCCCATGAGAAGGAAGAAGCAGCAGAGACACTGTGGGACGAACTGACCGTAGCCTATTTTCTATTCATCTGCACTGCTGTGGGGGAAGAAATAAGAGAAAATTGGGAATGAAGTTGAGCTCAGGTAGGAGGGAGGTGTGGAGGGAAGGTTTTAAGACTTGGTTTTATTTCTCATTATCCTACTCTGATTTGATTGGTGGTAAAATCAAATAGTTTCCCCAAGTCAAGTCAGTGTTGCCCATGATGGTAACTGGTGAGTGATCTCTCCCCATCCCTATCTTGACCCACAAGCCTTTTTTCTGCCCTGCCCAGCTGAGGAGGGGAAATGACAGAGTGGCTTTGGTGAGCACATGGCATGCAGTCAGGGTCAGCCCACCACAGTGCCTTAATTAACACATTTTTTTCTTTTCATCGGTACAAGGCTGCTCTTTTAGAAAGCACAGACTTCTTCTGCATAAAATTTCTGATTTCCCAGAGGAAAATACATGCACAGGTGAAGAGAAATTTAGGTTTAGAACACCACGTAATCAAGTAAATGGGAGAGAACTCAGTAAAGTCTACTAATAGTGGTAACAGCTTTCTCCCTTTCATTTCAGAGATTTTCTAAAGCAAATGCAAATTTGAGAAAGAAGTGTGGGAAAAGAAGATTAACTGGAAATCAGGAGAGAAATGGTGGGGGGCTATTACCTTTCATTTGATTTTCCACATGCAGAACTTGTGTAAATTCTCAAGAGATATAAGGTGTCTTCAGTTTGAGTCTTCTGATGGCAATGTATCAGGCTGAAAAAGAGAGAGGTCTCTTCTTCTCTATGTGGTAGCTACCTCATCCAACAAAATAATTACGGAGAAAATTATCACAGCAGTAACACTTATAAGACAGGCAGAGTGTCTTTATATCTGCAGTTTCCCTCTTGAAGATGCTCCATTTGTATATAAATGAAAAAGTCTTGTCATCAGCTACATGGATATTCACTGCTTTGATGTTGAAGAAGCTCCTTGACTCAGTGCATGCACCTTCAGTGCTTCTTGCTTGTGGCTCAAAGTCTGAGCACCAATACCCACACATGTGAGATACGCCCTTGAATGTCCTTCATTTCGAATAGTAAAGTGAAAAGTCCTCCTTGTAACCTTCTTTCGTGCCACCTCCTCCTCATGCAGCACGTCCTTACTTGCCTCCATGTCAAGGTCTCTGTTCTTGAGCGTAGTTCAAGAACCTCTTATTTCATTATTAAGTCTGTTCACAGGGATCTTCTCCTTATTATTAGGTGGATACCATTTTCTAATAGACTCTCATCTTCACTTAATGAAGTGCCATGATCAAATAAAAAAGCTTTCTAAAGATATCGGTTAGCTCACCCCTGCAGCAGGACAGGCTGGGAATAATAAAATGAAAGTCAATTTTAAATGAATCTCAAAAAAATTACAGCATTGTCACAGTAGTTCTTTTACTAGTATGACTGCATTATGAAAGCCATGTCAATTGAATGCTCATGAAAGATTATGAAATTGCAAACTCTCAGACTGGACCTTTGTGTTTATTCCCAGAATGGACAAATTATGTTGCTGGTAATCAATGCACATTTTCATTCTTCCACTACTGGCTTACAAGCCATTCAAGTCAAAAAAGTGAAGGTAAGTAACATCCCATTTATAAATACATTGAGCCTTTTGCCTGTGTTTTATACTGAAGTGTGGTCACTAAAAAGGAGATACAGAACTGTAGCAATGTTCTCTCATTCTTGACGTTAACTCAGGTTAATATGGCAGTTAATATGGAGGTGAAAAAATAGGAATCTCAGTTTTCATTTGAACAATCAGATCTGAAAGGCTGTTTTCATCATCCTGTAGCGAATGAGATCGTGTGAGGTGGAAAATCTAAGAAAAAGGAATGAAACACTTTGCTTGGCTAAAAAGCTCTTTCTCAATGTCACAGTAGTGTGACATTAGTCTAGTACCAAGTGATAGGAATTATTTTGCCTTGCTGATTGCAAAGCTTTATAATTCTTTTTAAAAATAGTCTTGATAAAAATAAACATGGTCTGGATATTTTTTAGGGATCTAAATTAAAACCACAGTCATTCATTACTAGTCTGCTGAGGGATCACTTTTAAAAGAAAAAAATAATCCATATTAAAAATTAACATGAAATTGATATTGAAATTAATACATCAGAACACAGAATTCAGACTTTTGCTTGGCTGCATTTCTTTGTGTTTTCATGCTTTAAAACATTTGCTGAGCCAAATATAGGATTTACATATTTCATTATCCAAGTCGTTAGGATACTAGCTTGGGAGAACAAATGGGATAACGTAAGTATGATTACAGCTTATCAGATAAAGCAGCATCAAAAGAGAACAACAGAAAATTTCAGTGCAGCATAGTATGCACTCATCTGCAACACCATCTGTGAAATTTCAGGTTGTTTGTCTGCATTGAAATCTGAAAACAAACAAGGTGTTTGACTTCCAGACATGTGCTCAACTTCCCTTCTGAGCACATAATTTAGGGACCACATTCTCTGCTTTGGTTTGTCTGTTGGGAACACTTTTACTTTTTCCTTCCCCCAAAATGAACAACTAACTTTTCCGTGAATCAGTGTAGGTATCAAAATGTTGGATACAGACTCCACTGACCCCTTTGAAAGTAGCTTGTTAGGTACTGAAGGAAAAATACTCATCCCAAACAACAAAGAGAGAGAAGTCCGTCTTACTACAGCTGCTTCTTTGTAATTCAGCTTCAAGTAATGGGAAGACACTGGTGTCTTCTAGTCATACCCATTATAAACTGTGTCGTAAATCCATAACAGGAAAAGATGATGAGGAACCCACAGGAAAGATTTCATCAGTGCTGGAGCTGGAAAAGCCTGAGCAGCAGCCATTACTCCTCATACCCAGTTAATAAAATTCCCCTGCATGTGACCTTGCCCAGTGTCTCATTGCTTAATGTGTGTTGGAAGATATATCTACGCCACAACTCTTGATAGAAGACACTGGTCCTGGGAAAATGGGAATCTCTGACTGGAGAAGATAAAGGCCTGTGTGGCTTGCAAACCAAGAAGCTTAAAGCTTCTGTAAGGCAGCAAGAAAGAACTTTAAAACAAACAAGGTAATTGTGGCAGAGGTGGAGGTACAATGGCTGCCCTGGTGGATGCTGCAACAGTTTTCCAAATACACGGCTGGTATTAAGTGCATCTTCAAGGTGACAGGTACATTGTGCAGGCCACTGCATAATAGCCAGGGACAACAATTTAGAACCATTTTTGCAGAGGGCACACCACCTCAGGAGCTACAGACTGACTGGGAAAAGATATTTTAAGCTGGTCTTCAAAAAAGGCTTTTAAAGCTGTATAACCTTTAACACTTGTTACTATTAGCGAAGTAAAAGCCTCCATTATAAAGCACTTTAACTGAGAACTCTAAACTAAATAGCACACAACACTTTTTGCTACAAAATACATCATGAGGCTATATAGGCACCTACAACCACAGCTGCACTGCCTGCCAGCCTGCTGCTGCTGTGTGTTGACACAGTCAGGGTTAAAATAAAGACTGACCATAACAAACACACTTTGTTTTGGGAGGTTGATTGTAAAGTAGCATCCGCAACCCTGTAAGCCTCTGATATTTTAATAAACACCACCAACATGGTACAAGCAAATTGTTACAGGGATCCAGCCTTGTAAATGAACTACACTGTCCAGGCTAGCCATGCTGTACCTGGTGTGTCAAGCATTCCTGCTGTGTATGTCCCATGCGTAGGTGGTTTGCTCTGCAGCCTGCCATGTATTCTGTATATGAAGGAGGTATATTCCATATACCGTGTGGAATTACATATACTTCTGCTGGAGAAAGGTGAGACAACATTTTAAAGGGCTTTGGGAATTATAAAGTCACATGTTGTAAGTCCTACTCAAGGTACTGCAGAAAATGTATTTGGATGAATTTCCAAGGCTGTGTAGGGGAAGATGGAAACAGCAGAAAATCAGGAGGGCTTGTGGCTTATTTACATTCACGGGAAAACTTTAAAAGAAAGAGAGAATTGTCATGCCTTCTGGCACAGGGCAGCCTGTGTCTGTCCTTTAAAAAGATGAGGACAGGAGGCACCAGACAGCAGTCTGGCTGTGAAGAAGAAAAAGAACGACCCAGGCCAAATGGCGCAAAAGAAATTGAAAGCCTACGAAAAAAATATCTGTTCTGTGACTAGCAAAGGAGATACATAATTTAAAAGGGATGAGTTACATTTAAGGCTCCTCAAGAACAGTAATACAGCAAACCAAAGCTGGATTTCTTTGAAGCATTGAGAAGACTGTGGAGGTGACTCCACTTTCCACCATGGCAGTCTGCACCTCTGGGCTTCTCCATAGCCAGGACTAGGGAAGATCGGAGACATCTGAACACATGTAAAAATTAGGCTCATGTGCAGCAAAGACAGCGGTTGTTTGATGTGCTCCCTGGCAACAGGGACCTGCAAGCCAGTTATTATCCATGGCCTGCTGTGTGTGAAGAGAGGCACTCAGGGTGCTTTGGGGACACACTGAGTCTTTACACAAAGCCAACACTAAATACCTGCTTGACCAGGTGGATACGAAAGGATTCAACACGGCAGGCAGGCAGCCATGTCAGCAACCAGGAAAATTTGTTTCTGGGACAGCTGCTCGAGCTTCTTGTTATCATAGTAACAGATAACAAGGCTTTTGGCAGTAATTATGCTTAGAACCCTTTCAACATCAAGCAGTAAGATAGAAATTTTGTGGTTCTATATGTGGATGATGAACAAGCCCTAGTGAAACCACTGCAGCTTGATCTTAGAAATGGCTCATACAGAGGATTGGCAGCCATAGGAAAGACCACATATGCTGTCAGCCAACAGGGAAACATTCACCCCTGGCTATAACCTGTTTGCCTCCAGCCTGTCTTCCAATCAGTATTGTGTTGGTCCCTATTCCTTGAATAAAAGAGAAAAAATTAGAGCAGAAATATGTTTTTCAAGGGCTTTGACCATCACTGTTAATATGACCGTGTTCAGCCATATTTGGTCACGTGATAGAGACAAGCCAGAGGAGATACAGGCCTTTTGATTAAATGTGAAGACGGACACCAAAGAGTGTGCGTCACTGTCTGTATTTATGCCATAGTCCAAGATGGGATCCCTCAGCAACTCAAACTCTCATTATTATTTTTTTTTCAACAAACCCCAATGCCAGGGAATCCTTTCTAGGCATGCACCCAAGATGACACATCCCTGAATGCACTAACAGATCACTGCTCCAGAAGGTACAGTTCACTCGTCAGATGGTGGGATATCATGCTTCTAAGCCTGCCCTGATAGAAAGGCAGGATGTTGGCCTTGGTCCTTCCTCTTTAGCACCAAATGCCAGTATCTTTTTTCAGTATGTAAATAAATAGATGCACTGACAGAAAAAAAATCAGTTCTTATACTAAAAGCCTCTTATTTCTATGTGTGACCGTTGTCTCTTGTTCATCCGTGGTATAACACCAAGAAGAGTCTGGCCCCATCTTCTTTACATCCTCCCATCAGGTGTTTATACACACTTAGTACTCTTAAGCCTAGTCTCCTCCTGTCTGAGTAATCCCAACTCTCTCAGCCTCTCCTCATACAGATAGTCACTGAGATCTTCAGCTAAGTCATCCACAAATTTTATAAAAAAATATTTGCAGAGCAGTTCTGGTGTTTTCTTTCTTTTTCTTTTTTTTCTTTTTCTTTTTCTTTTTCTTTTTCTTTTTCTTTTTCTTTTTCTTTTTCTTTTTCTTTTTCTTTTCTTTTTCTTTTTCTTTTTCTTTTTTTTTCTTTTTCTTCTTATTTGCTGTTCCGATACAACAGTTGCCAGCAACTTTAACTAAACATGAGGCTGTCAGGCAGAGCAAAAAGCAAACAGTTGGCATTCTCCAGGAGTTTTTACAAAGCAGTTTTTTCCACAGCAGCTGTACCTTGTCAGAATAGCAGAAAAAGGATGTTCTTAACAGAGACCAAATGACAAGTGATCCAAAACCATTGGGAAGGCTGTCAATATTTTTAATAACTACCTTCTTGTCATATAGCATCTCTGCATCTTCTGAAGGGGCTTTGCTTCTATGACACACTTCTTGTCCCTTGCTCTCGAGCTTTTGGGGTGCGTCACTGTCTGTATTTATGCCATAGTCCAAGATGGGATCCCTCAGCAACTCAAAATAATGTTTTCTCTTTTTTTCATTTAGAGTGATGCCTTTAACTTTCATACACATCACAGATAGCCATAGGATTTCAGTGCTGATGCCCCAAACTCTGCAGAAAAGTGCTTGTCTAGCAGCAGCTAGGTCACCTAATCAGTCCCAAGCTGGGGGTGTTTGGTCCCCTAAACAATTAATGAAAACCTCAGAGGCTGTCTCGTGATAAAATCGGTGACATTGGAGGGCACCTAAGATGTCATAAAGCTCTAAGTCTATGTATGCAGGGGCAAAGCAAGTTACAAAGATGTTAGTACTGTGTTCTAGGGCCACACCTCTTTTGATACGTTGCTGTGCACATCCTCATTAACAAAGCCACAAGTGAACGCAGCGTAAGTCAGAGAAAAGAGGCACTCATACCATTGTCTTGGTTCCAGCCAGGACAGGGTTGATTTCTGCAGTAGCCAGGAGGGGCCATGGAATGGACCCAGAGGTTCTTCTGTACTACCTGACATCATTTCCTGGGTGGGGTGAAGGGATCTCCTCTGGGTCAGTGTAAGGTGGCAGAGGGAGTGGTCAGGGATTGTTTTCATGTGAATTATTCACCTCTTTCTTGTACCCTCTGTCCTTCATTTTGTGGCTGTTACTGTTCATTTTCATATCTCATGGCTGTTTCCAGGAACTTGTTCTTATCTCAACCCATGATCTTCACCTTTTGTGCCTCCAATTCTCCTTTGCAGCCCTCCATGGGGGAGAGGATGGAAGGAGGGAGTGAGGGAGCAGCACACGGTTTGGAGTGCTTTCAGTGGGAACACTAAATTGGAGAACACCATTGCTAAACCATAACAACTCATCTGGTTGTCTCCCCACTGCTTGTGATAGTGTTTGCTTTCACCAGCTCAAAATGCCATCAGGGTATCAGAACTCTCAGAAATAGCTTTGGGATGTCCAAAACAGTATTTTTCTGTTGATGAAGGGATGATGATTAGTAAAATCTAAATAACTTATCTTCTCACCAGAGTCTGCTCCACCATAGAGAGAAAAGGCACAGGTCCCTCTGCCCAGAAGCACACCCCCAGGGATCAGCAGCAGTGGCAACTCAGCTCTTTTTGAAGGTCACACATCTCCTTGTTACTAGCTGAGTGACATACCAAGAATTTGTCAGGGATTAATTTGTGAAGGCACTAGTAATCCCTAATTACTCCAACCATATCCACAGCCTCCACTCATGTCCATAGCCCAGGGGCTCCCTTTAAGCTCAGTTCTGGGCCCCCAGCCCCTTCCTTGGCTATGTAGCAATTGTGCCTGTCCCTAGCCTTATTTCTGGAGTGTTGTTTGTCTTTCCTGGCTTGACCTTGGACCTGTCTTGTTAACCTTGCCTATGCCCATTGCTTGGAGCACAGGCTTGTGCCTGCTCAGGTCAGTGGTTCTGTGGATCATTACCTTTTTGGTGGACAATAGTCTTCTGCCTATGTCTGCTGCAGTCACCCCAAACTGCACACAAACCACGAAAGAAATATAAAAAATGTTAAGTCCAATTATCAACCAAAACCCAGCTCTGTTTCTTTCAGTATCTACATATGGTGGTTGTTGTTTGGAGGTGGAGTTGTTTGGAGACAGCAGGCACAAAGTGCAGGAGAGTGCAGCAGTATTTTTAGCTGCTCTGCAATGAAACAGTTTGTGGAGCAAATGTGGTTTATGGATGTTGGAACATTGTGCTTGCAGGGGATTTCCATTAAAATAAAAATTAGATGTTATTTCATACTGGCCAGCAGCAGTGAGATGGCTGATGCCCTATAAAAAACAGCCTTATAGGCAAGTATAGAAGCTTGCATTTGCAAGCTTCTATATAATAATTTGCATTAAATTCATGTGGTATAGTAATTTAGGAAAAGACTGGGAATATGGGAACCTATTAGCTGATAAGATAGAATTCATGTTGGGGGCAAAAAGAGCCAATATGGAGCTCAAGGATTGTGTGAGACTAAGTTCGTTTTTTACAAGGTTTTTGGTAAAAATGTACGTGAGCCACTTGAAATGAGAAAGGCCTCCATAACCTCACTGAACACCTTCCTCCTCAAATTGTATTTTGAAATGTCCCTTTATACTTTTGCCTGTTAGCACTACAGTCTTAGGCATGAGAAATACAAACAGGAACATGCAGATGCAGAGGCCAGCATTGCTTTCCATCCAGCAGTCTACTCACACATTTTCATCACCATCTCTCTATAGCGTGGGAGATGATCCTCACCATTGTCTCACTCCTGTAGCCTCTCAAAAGTTTCACTTCTTGTAGGAGACAAGTCGGTTCTTGCACGTCAAAAATTTTCTCCTTTGTTGCTATGGGCTGTTCCAAGAACTGCTTTTTCTCATCAGACAACAATCGCTGGGCTGTATCTGATCCTGATTACCCTCACCAAACCCGATCCTGGCCTGCAGATTGGCTTCCTGTCTCCACCTGACTCATTTGACTTGACCCCTGGACCTGACTTACCTTATGATGTGGACTCACAGTTCAGCCTGGTTTCCACCTCTAGGGCTGCCTTGCTCATCTTGCTCAGACAGTGCAGGGCTGTGATCCGGATGGTGAGGCACCAGCCCTGCTGAATCCATTTTCTTGCTCAGCTCATCCTCCCTGAGAAAGAAGCCTGTCATCGCTGTTCCCTGACACACATAATATTCATGTTGAGGAATGGATTGTATAATTTTGGTTTTAAACAGTGTTAAAAAAAGGGGAGGAGGAGGAGTGACACTCACAGGTCTAGGGCTGCAGTATTTGGGAATGGCTGTTTAGTTTCATGAATTAAAAATATCCAAAAATTCTTAGGAAGTGGGTGCTGGGTCTGGGGACTTCCATGCACATGGGTTAGAGCACCTTATTCTTGTGCCCATCTTATCAGGGGTACTTGGCCAACTGTAATATTGACAGTCTTAAACCTGTTTGTACAGTGAAAGACAATTCTCACAGAAATATCTTGGCCCACAATCCATCCTGACGCCTTAGCCCTAATGATCACTGTGTAAAAGGAGGAAATTGGTCCAAGGGTACTAGACAGGAGGACAGCCCACCACCATTTTTCCTGCGACACAAGGTGATGACGTACATTAACACACAGCAGATACTCCACCAAAGGAATAATACTTTGCGTGCCTTTCCAGTTCATGGACCCCCCCACCAGTCATGTAGAACTTCTCTACCACTCCGAGAGTTCTGCAGCTGTCAGATCTGTCACTGCTGTGAGACCAGCAGCAAAACAGATATTAGCGTTCCTGTTACTTGTCAATAATCTTGGAATTGAGGATAGACTGTGTACAGTACCCTGAATGCTTTTACAACAGTAGAAGTCAAACACAAGGTGGATTAAAAAATACCCTATCAATATGCAGATTAGTGACCCTTTTTAAAAATGTCTCCATATTCATAGTCCTTAGATTTATTAGGGGGCAATATAGAAAACTGTACGTCCTGACAGCTTCAGGACAGAATCAATCATGGACTCCATGCTCAAAGATCTGATGTATTCCCCTTATCCCAAGCACTTTATAAGCATTGAAACAGTGCTTGACCAAATTTGTATTCTTTTAACTGTTCTTACTGTTCCCTAGCCCTAAATTTCTGAACTGCTAATTCCCACTAACACATATATTCCACACCAACCATGATCTGTACTCCCTCCTTCTTCTCTCCTGCATTTTATGTGAGCAGTGAAGCTGGAGTGTATCTGATGGGTCCTTAAGTAACCACCAGAGTGTGACAGGATCATAAGAAAAAATAGATCCAAAAGAGAAATGTGGTGGGATGTGGGAATCCATTAAGCACTACCCTCTGGGCTCAAACTTCCAACCTCTTCTTTACCTCTCAAGACTGTGGGAGAGAGTGTCGAGAGCTTTCCTGAAGTTGTGAGAGATGACATTCACTGGTTTCCCCTCCCCAGTTCCACAGATGCAGTCCTTCAATCACAGCAGGCAAGCTGTGGGTAAAGTATAGCTAACCCTTGGTAACTAATTCCATGCTCACTGTTTCCAGTGATCTTCTGCATGTTTGGGGAAGTTCCAAGGTGACTCACTCCATGACTTTTACAAAACCATAAGTGAGGTTCTGTTTCTCTGTGTTGACTTTTTGGGTCTTTTTGAAGTTGGGTGCAACTTTCTTCAGTTATATCAGGAATCTGCCCTGATCTCCTCAGCCTTCAAAACTATGGAACGTGTTGATGCAAAGACATTGGCCAGTTGTCTTGGTATCCTCAGACAGAGCCCATTAGGGTCCCCTGGACGTGTGGCAGCTGAGTTCTCACATACAATCCCTGACTCAATCCACCTACTACTGGAAGTTCCTCTCCTCCTTGAACTCTTTCACTAAGCATAGAGAACAGGCAGACACTGTTGATGAAGAGTGAGGCTTTGAGTACCTCAGCCTGTGTCAGTTTTATTAAAACCACTGACCCAATAAGCAACTGGGCCATGTCTTGTTGTTAAAGTAGGACTAGAAGTTCATGGTACCCTTGACGTCCTTCACCAGTTTCAACTGCAGCTGAGCTTTGACTTTTCTAAACCATCCCTGCATTCCTGGGCAATATTTCAAAAGCCGTCCTTTGTTCCCTGGAGCTGCTTCTTCTGCCTATAGATGCCTTTTTGCACTGAAGCCTCCAAGTGAGCCTGGTCCTTCTGCTGGTGTTTAATGACTGTCAAATAGAGGGGAAGAATTATTTTCTTCAGGCTACCAGCTCCTCTCCAGAGGAGCTCCTGCCCTCTCCCAGAGACCACAGACTGCCGGTCTTTGCCACAACACTGCTGATGTTGCACTTGTGTTACCAGTTTTGCGAAGCTGCTGCCCAGCCAGTGGGAGCCCAAACTCCCTTGTTCCATGGGATAATGCTGTTCCTGGGGCAGGGACCAGCCTTTACCTGTGCAGTTGATGAGGTTCCTGCCAACCCATTCCCCCAGCATCAGGGCAGCCCACCCTGCAGCACAGCACCTGAGCTCCAGGTGGGTATCATTCAGCAGCTTCCTGTGAGTGCCATCTGTCTCATCATCAGAGGATAATCGAGGCTGGAGGAGGAGACAGAGGTTCATGCTGTCGAATCTCCTGCTCAAAGTGGGACAGCCATAAGACCAGGCTGCATTGCCAAGAGTTTGGTCTGATCTCCAACATGATCCCAAAAACCTCCAAGGATGGAAGCAGCAGAGCCTTTCTGGGCTACATGTTCCACTTATTTTTTGTCCTCATGGTGAAAAAGCTTTTCTTTCTATCCAGCTCTCTCCTTTTAGGGATACTATTTTTAATGAGGCTTCCTGTATTCAAGTGTAAGCATTATTGTGATTGTAAGCAATATTGTAACTGGACTAATAATAACCAATCTTTGGCATTTTCATTAGATTTTCAATTAGAGTAACAAATAAAGGTGAGCTTGTGTTTGTCTCTAACAACACCTTGAGTGGAACAACAACAGCTGGGCAGGAGCCAGACAACCTGTGCTGAGGGAGGGTCAGCACGAGAAGGGTGCTTCCCTGCTTCATCTATGGGAGTAGATCAAATCAAACATCTGATAAGGGTGTTGAACCTCCCTATTTTGCCCTACCCTGCATGAGGAACTAAGAGTGTCCATCTCACACTTCTGATGCAAACTTCCTCACACAGCACGTGAGAGGAGAAGTTTTGGAGCCCAGAGAGGGCTGGCTGAAAAGTAGAGCAAGGGTGCTGGAGGGCAGCACGGGTTTGAAGGACCTGCATATGGAAAGAGCAGGCAAAAACAGCTGAGGATGCTGCCCAAGGCTGCCTTGGGACTGTGCCAAATCTGCAAGTTGAGTCCTCTCCCAGTGTGAGAAGGGGGAGAGGGAGGGTATTTGCCATGGTAGTTCCCCCACTGGGTGGAAGTAGCACTGGAGATTAGCCACAAAAGTTGCTTCCAGGAGTGCCGAGGTGAGCCTTTGCTGTGTGGCCAAGATACAAAACACCAGTTTGGGTGGTTTAGCGGTGTCCTATGTGCTCCAGCAGGAAAGGAGTCCCTGGGCATGGACAGCCATGTCAGTCTGGTTAGGAAGACAAGCATCTGAGCATCTTTACAGATGCTGCATTTTCATTTCTCAGGAGGC
This sequence comes from Struthidea cinerea, assembly GCA_013397865.1. Classification (NCBI taxonomy): domain Eukaryota; kingdom Metazoa; phylum Chordata; class Aves; order Passeriformes; family Corcoracidae; genus Struthidea; species Struthidea cinerea. The sequence goes on along the minus strand of VZTI01004009.1, from coordinate 872,758 downwards.
TGTGCTCTAATCTGTGAGGTAGCTGGTTTTGGTTTATGCATAATCCCCGCAGCTGCTGCTATGACTGCTGTGGTTGCCATGGGAGACTGTCATTTGAGGAGATGGTAGCCCTCCACCACCCACAAAAGCAGGTGCCAAGTTTCTGCATATGTTGTCCACTGTGACCAAGCATCTGGTGTTAGAAAGGCTCCATGTTCTACCCCAAAAACAAATGCAGGAACCCAAATTAATGCTCACTGGAGCTCTCTTCTGACCTGTAACCCAATGAAGACTGGGGATGCAATAGCAGATGGAAAATCACTGATAATCTCTATCTCTAGACTTCATGCTGCCACTTCACATATACTTCATTTGATGTATACACACATCAGAAGATTCATTTGATGCTACACACACCTTCACTCCCCCATATACACACACTCCTGGTCCACCTTCCCACACAGGGTCCTCAAAATGAGGATCTTCACTTCTCCAGGATCCCACATAGCTCTAAGCTGTTTCTCTTGTCAAAGGCTTAAAAAAACAGCCTCTGAGAACAGGGTTTTCACAACACAATGCAAAGGGTATTTTTTACATGACACTCAGATCTACATGGGAGCACAAGACCTAATGGGAAAGAGATGGATGACTGAAGCAGAGGGATTTTTGCCAAGATGGCATGATGTCATTAATCCTGGGAGCTAGGTATATTTCCTGGGCCAAACCATGTCTGGGTATATTTTTAGTCACAGCTTAACTCACTAGTACAGTCATAACCTGAGTGTCTGTCCTCCCAAAATTATATTTATATTCCCAGCAGGAATCAGTAGAGGGACTTATTCTATTCAGTATGTTTATAACCAATTTAGAGAAAGAAATCCACAATGAAATCTCTGAGTTTTTGAATAATGCTAACCTCTTCAGAAGTTCAGAGACTGATCTAAGCATTCAGGTTGCTTGTGATTGTCCCAAAATAGCCACCAGTGGTCGTATCTTGAAGCAGGGGACTTCACATCCCAAAGCCCTGCACTCACTGCTGTTCATCCCAAGCTCACTGGGTACTGTCTTGTGCAGCTGTAGGGACTGGTCTGCTTGGCACCAAGATTCATTCTCTGCAGATTCAAAGTCACCAGGGACAACCACAGACAGGTGCTGTTCATGGAATTCCACATCACCTAGAGAGGTTTGTCCGTGAGCCCCTTTCCTCTCCACATTTCCCAGTCAAAATGGCATGGATATTCACTCACTCTGCTTTGTGAAGTTGCCGTGGAGTTCCTTGCAATTTAAACAGTCCTTGAATACCAAAATGCACCACTTGGAAACTTTCACTGTGCACTGCCATTTCTAAGTCAGTGATGAAGATGATGGACAAATCTCAGACCTTGGTTTAGTAACAACCCCTGGGATGGCACTGCTGATACTTCTCTGTCCTGGAAAATGACCATCAACCCTACTTTTATCATTCCTATTCCTTAAAAGAGGTTTCAAGCCAAAAGGGGACCTTCTTGACAAACCTGTAGCATGATCGTCTCTGTCTGTACGGGTATCTCATACTCCATTTATCCCCTTCAGAGTCAGAAAGAAACAATCTTAAAGCAAACCACCAGAGCAGTGTTAGGTTTTAGGCAGCATTCAGAGAGACAGAGAGGATGGAGTGCTGTACCCCTTCTTTATCCTCCAGAGCCAGAGCAGTCGCTATCAGTGACAGAGCACCCTGTTCCGAGTGCTTGCTTTGCCAAAGGTGCAAACCAAAAGCTGGCATGTCCCAGAGTGCCCTGCTAGTTCCGGCTGTGTGAAGAAGGCAGTGAGCAGGTCTCTGAAATGTCATGGATGTAGTGTGTATAAGGAGCAGTGCCCCACTCTGTTCCAAACTGCATTTAAATGTAGTCAGTTGCCTCCAGTGAGGGACAGAGAACATGGTTCCATATGAATTGACAACTAAATAAACACTTAATGGGGTACATCAGGATTGACTGCTCTACACATCCGTGACCACATTAGAGTCAGCACAATTAAATGTCTTTTAGAGAAAATGCTCAAAACACTGCATCCCAGAGCATCATGTGCCACCCTCCTCTTGACATCATGCCATGAGCTTCTCCTGGAAAACAAGAGGGCTTTATGAAGGTAGGCAAAGAATGATTTGTACTTTGGTTTCCCAAAGCAGTGCCAGCGAGCAGCATGAGTGGGACTGCTCAGAGAGAGGGAACAAACCAGAAAGTGAGGGCAACCGCAGCCCAGGCAGTGTCCTCACCAATAAGGCACAGTCCCACAGGACCTGCACTCAGTGGACAGGGCAGGATGCTGGTGATGGGCTCTATGAGCAGCCCCAGGAAAAGGAAAACCATCAGTCAGGTTTGGGGATCCACTTAGGACTGGCAGGGCCACAGGCAGGAGTGGAAATAATATTACCAGGTGCATATGTCCAAGGTCTGTTCTGAGGAGGAGCTGGAGACCATTATGTCCATGACATAGCTCAGTCAAGAACTGAGGACCCAAGCTTCAGCTTAAATGAGGGCCTGGGTGCCCTGGTAAAACACTTGAGTGGGGCCCCTGGGTGAGGCTGGCAGGGGCCATTGAAGCCTACTGGTGCTCTCAGGGTCTTGAACATCCAAAATATCAGATCTTCCTGTAGCAATGAGAGCACTGCTTCCTCTTCAGGCTTAGGTAACATTTTCAGACAAAACTATTCTACACAAATTTTTGGCTGTGTTGAGGTCTCTTACACATGCATATTTTAGCAAGTGAGCTATTTAAAATCATCTTCAAAACTACTCAGTTCTGCCCTCAATACAGACAGAAGGCTTGGATGATGATAGGGTTACCACAAAATTAGCTTGTTTAAATTCAATGAATTTTGACCATGGCTCTTTAGATGCTGAGAGCCGTGAGTAAGAGGCTCTACTTCCCTCATACTTCAAGCTTGTCCCTTTTTAAAAGAGGTCTTATCTACTCGTTTGTGAAACCTTTTCAGTGAGGTTCCAGATTGGAAGTTGGAGGTGATTTTTTGCAGCTCAGTCCCAAATGCTTGAAAATCGAAGTATTAATTTTCCATTCTCTAGGACTGTACAGACAGCAACTGGATAATGAAAAAACAAGTATTGTTTCTGACTTAAATTTCCAGGCATACATATCACCCACAAGGAAGCCTGAGGCTAAGTGCAGTAAGGCAAAGTTATTTGTCTTACTTCAGGGACACACAAACAAACCCACTGTGATTTATTACTACTGACAAAGTAAACGAAATAGGTAGGGAATATCCATTCAAGAGGTACTAACAAGTGCAGGAGCAATACACCAATGCGTGAATAATACAAATGGTCTATCAAAATTGACTGCATGATGTAAAGGCAATTTTTTATTCAGCAGTTTAAAAATCCGAGTATATTTTCCTTTTTATCACAGAAACTTTTGCAGAATGAAGTACACAAAAATCAGCAAAGAAATAAGTTTTTGTCCTAATGATTATAATCTACATTTTCAATTAATTCTGTTCTGTCAAGCAATCCCAATTTTAGCCAAAAAATATTTACTTTTTCAAAACCAGAACATTGAACTCCATTGAATGATTTCTGTACTAGTTCTTCACTGCCAATATACTGTGAGTATTTCCATCAGGTATTCCTGTCTGTTCACATTTTTCATCTTTATTTTCCTAATTTCTTTCTTCTATAGATGTGTACTTTAAAAAATTCACAAGCCCTGGGTGATGCTTGCAAAAAATATTTTTTATGGCTTATTTGGTTCTTCAATTTTCCTACCTGCCTATATCCAAAATCATCACAATGTATGATTGCCTTCAGAATACACTCTCTTTGTCCAGTAAATTTGGTGATTTTTATCCTTTTATACATCTATTTTTCCTTTTCTAGCACACTCTAGCTGACACGTTGATCAAATAAACTCTCTTCCAACCTTTCTCCATGAAAAAGTGATGACAGAGAAGCAAAGGCACCTGAGAATCTGTACTGACAAAGTTAATTCTTGCCCCAAAGGCTGCTTCCCGTCAACCCAGGTCCTCTAGACAACATCAAAGGCCACAAGCAGTAAGGCTATGTGCAATGCTATCTAGACTTTCACTACAGAAACTGGATGCAAAGAACCACCTGAGCTTGGACACAGCTCTGATTTGTTGTGTTTGATCCCTTTTTTTTCTTCTTCTGCCTATATTACCTCTGCCCTCTCATACCAGACTCCACCATCCCAAATTCTATGGGCCAGCCTGTGATGCTTAAGCCTTAGACCTGCTGCAATCTTTTTACAAACGATGAGGGAAGATTTCCAGATGATATCACCCAGATATCAATAGAAGGAACAAGGAACTGCAGTATAAAGCCTGAAAACCAAGACATTCGTGAAAAATCGACACATCAAATTACAGAATTCATAACAAATTTTTTGTCTGTTTTAAGCCTTCCTGTACCTGATGATGACTTTTTTCCATGCAAAGCTCTGAATGCTACTTAGGCAACCAGATTTGAGATTCAAAGTCCTGCATCTTCAAATTCACACGTTTGGCTGGATTTTGGGAACCATAATGACTCCCTTATTCCCCCCAGTTAAAAGAGAAGAGAGTTCTCCCTCCTTTCTGGGTGGGGTAAATATCACTCCCCCTTGCCTTCTCCCCAGTCACTGTTTACAGGACCGGTGAATCCATTTTTAATGGCTATCCACCATAACCCATAGCAGATACGATCCTGATCCAAGCACTGGTATTGCACAGCAGCTGTGAAACTGTACAAGAGATATTAGTCAGGATGGGATTGTCAGGATGGAATTCAATTCCTCTGATTTGCAGTTTTTCTTGCTATTTATTTTTAAGGAGAATAACTCCTCATTAATTGAACTCAGCTTTTCTTGCTACTTGTACCAACTGGAAATACCACTAGATATTTACCCCTTGTTAGCTCATTAGAGTTCATTTGCAGGTTTTCTTTCCCCCCTCCCGAGGAGAAGGATGTGATCACTGTAGCTGTTTCTTGAGGGCAAAAATCTTCATAGGAAGTGACCGCAATGTTAAAAATATGTCATGTTTGATTTTGGCAACACTTGACTTCTTTTGTGTGCAATAAATCTGGAATTCAGCAGTAGGACACAATGATTAACACCCGAAAATGCCTCATTACTGAGTTCTGGTTTGTTGGAAAAGATGTTCTTCAGGATGCATAACTAGTAAATCCCAGGATAAATTGCTGAGTCTCAAGGTTTTACAGGATGCCAGTGCAGCATATTCTCAGTTTGTACAAAGCTTTATGTCAGAATGTATACAGGGAACAAAATACAGCATGAAATTAGGCAAGCTTAACTCTGGTCACTATTAATCTGTAGCTTGTCATGACAAATGACACCTGCAGTCACGGAAGTTGGAAAATTATTTGTAGTTAATGCAGATGCCTGGCATGTACACTGAAGAGTGACTGAAGTAAATCAGTAGTTCTTTTTTGTGTTTCTGCCATCTTTCCTCACTGCAGAGCAAACCCAAAAGCTTGTTGTGGTCCTTAATAAGAAGCAGAACTTTTTGTTTTAAGATTGAATAGTACAGTTTTTCATTTCCCCGCTATTTCAAATGTTTATTACTATACAGTTTTTCATCTCCATCTGAATTTAAATGTACAATCTCTCAGCTGTCCATTAAAATCTTACTTTACTGCCAGCTTATTATATATAATCTCTTCCATTTATGTCTTCTTCAAAACTAATAGCATACATTTGGAATCCCTCAGGAAATTTACGGAGAGTGGTCAGAGTAGACACTGTTAAATATTGTCCTCAAAATGAACCACAGCTTTTGATCAGACCTAAGGAATAATTTGTCCCTTGTGGATAAATAATAAAGAAAGATGGGCAAAGTCAACTTTCTGAGCATTTTCTGTTTGTGAGCTGAACAGCTGGACCACAGCAACTTGATAAAGTCATGGTTTAATAAGATCAACCAGCTGTAATAAATTATTTGGGAGATACACAAAACAGAAAATTGAATAGTAAATGGAAACATATTCTAGATACAAAATCCTCAATTGTGGTTTCTCCTGAACTTGTGATAAATGCACAAGTTCATGTCTACTTTACATTCATATAAAACTTCAAGCTTAGTATGGGGTCTGGTTCCAATTCAGTAGAGGTATTTTTACCAGATTTGCAGTCATTTGACATAAAATCCATAGAGATATATTCATGATGTTGTAATTTCCTTTCTTATTTTCCTAAATATAACTGCAAATTCTCTGTATGTATTGAATTTTAGGAGGAAAAAAAGTTGATTTCTATTTTGTTTTTTGATGGATAACCTTCATGATGACAAATATGATTTGTATCTATTTTAAGATGTCTTCAGTCTTCATAGTTTCTAAAGCCACCTCCTCCTCAGGCTTCCTAAGGTCAGCAATTTAAGAGTCCTCATTTTATAGCCACCATTTGTCAAACTGATCATTTCTAAATAGACAAACAGTTGGTAATACCTTATCCCAGAAACAGATTGTGAAAAGCACTGATGCACACACAAACCATTGCTGCAGCCTCTCTGCTGTTGGTGTTTGCATTTTTGCACGGTGTTCATTACCCACAGCGCGTCACCGAGAGGCCCCAAGTGACACCAGGGGTGAGTTAAGCAGGACGCAGCAGAGATGTCGGAAGATAAAGCCTCTACTTCAAAGTCATAGAAACACAGAATCATTACAGAGGGTAATGATTCTGACATCATCAAATCCAACCATTAACCCAGCATTAGCAAGTCCACCTCTAAAACACGTCCCCAAGTGCCACATCTGCTCATCCTTTAAATGCTTTCAGTGATGGTGATTCCACCACTCCCCTGGGCTGCCTGTTCCAGTACCTGGCCACCCTTTCAGTGAAGAAAAGGTCCAGCACAATGGTCTGCTCTGCCCAGGCAGAGCAGAGAATGGTAGGAATGGTCCTTTCCAACACTCTTTCAACAGGCTTTTGTTGCTCTTGAGCTGGTTTTCTGATAGCTTTGGAAGTTTAAGCCTCTAGCTTTTGTATTGTAGAGCAGTGAACAGATTTGTAGCCCCCTATTATATCCCCCCTGTCTTTGCTAGGCTGTGAAGTTACATGGCAGGTGAATAGAATTATACAGTGGAAGAATGTCATAATTGTTTTTCTAAAAAACTCCCATTCAGTTTCTATTTAGACTTTTACTGGGTGCTGAGCCAATGTCTTCATGGAATCATTTAGCATAACCCCACCATCATGCCCCTGAGTTGTGCAGATCAGCTCTGAGCCTGCCAGTTTACAATTGACACGACAACTATCTTCCCCTGAAGCCCACTGCTTCACACTTGCCTCTGTTGAATTACACCTAGGTAAGCTCATTACAAGAATGAGTGGTTTGGAAATGTCCTTCAACTCTTCACAGCCTGCTCTAAACCTTACTGCTATGAGTAACTGTGCACTACCCGCAATTTTCTTAACCCACCGTACATCTCCTTTCCTGGTGAGCAGCACTCCCAGGCAGGTTGGTGATGTCCTGTAGGTGCTAAAAAGCTAGAAGCAGAGAAATTCTTCAGCCTTTTCTCAATATTCTGTGAGAAGACTGTCTTTCCTATGTAAACTATTTTAAACAAGGTCACAGTTTCATAAACTTCTTGCACTCACAAGTTGTTTTGCAAGATTGTTATGGCTTTGACTTTGAAAATATTATGGAATAGGTCTCTCAAGACTTGGCCAATCCTCTCAAGGGGTGGATGGTCGAAGAACCAATTACCTATTGCCACTCAACACACTTTTTGCCATCTATCCTATACAGCAGTCAGAAAATTATTAAAGAAAAGCTTTGGCTTCCACTGTTCATGAGCCTGGACTCCGTGTGGTTTTCTTTATGCGCCTCGGACGTAACAGCGACAATATCCCTTTAGCCAGACCCAATCAATCATGCACCCTCTGTCACCTTTGTGACCGGTTATGGACTGGTGAATGGACCTGCTGTCCTATGCTACAGCTACCTAGTGTCCCTCTGGCAAGGGACTTCGTCCAAAGACACTGATCTGTTCTACTAATTTGCCCACACACTGGAAGCCCTGAAGGCGCCCCGGGATGGATGACCCTGCCGACAAGGCTTGTGTCATGCCGGGAGAAGCCTACTCAAGCACAGGCGCAAACGCAGCAGTTCAGGAACGCCAGCAGCAGCAGCAGCAGCTGATATCAGCAACAAACTCAGTAATGAGCTGCTGGCTGCTGCAAAGTGAGGCACAGGAATGCTGAGCACAACAAGCACTGCAGACCAGTGAAAAAACGGTGTGCAAAACCCGCAGGGCACTCACTGGGGCGTGGGTCTCTCTAAGTGCCCCCCTACAGGAACAAGGCCAGTCATTCATAGGGGGAGACTCACTGGGAATTGATCCAAATCATTTTGGCAGAAGCCAGCCTCTGACAAAGGATCACTACCACGTGATGTGACAATAACTATGCATACAAGTATGTATGCACACATGCATATATACAAAACTATAGCATTATGTAGATAAACATGATGTGCATTTTAAGAATTTCTTTTAATATTCTAGTATTGAATAATACTGAATTGTTTCTTATTAATTGAATCAGTAGTTATTGATTAATAAGTAAATACTATTAAGTATTTACATATTTCTTTTAAATTATTCATTTTAAAAAATAATTTAAAACATTCTCTGTCTAGAACGTCCATATTCTTTCATACCTAACTTTCACCCCTTACAAGCACTGTCAAGAATCCAAATATCATATGAATTTTACAGGTGACAGTGCGGAAAGAAAATCTACAACCAGACAGATGCTTTTCAGATATGACCCAAGGGGTTAATTTCTGTTGTTACCCTTTGAAATCCATGTGCTTCCTAAGGTTGTGGATTTTGGAATGCAAGGCAGCCAGAGGTACCACTGTGATGGATATGATAAAACACCCAGAAAAGAGACATTTGGGCAGGGACATTTCCCAGATCCTCACATATTTTATAATAAAATAATATATGTTGGAAAAAAGAAATGACTTGAAAGAAACAGATTTAACAGCGCAGTTCAAGTCACATGATTTTTTTTCTCCTACATAAGAATTTGGAGGCAAATTTTCCCCTAACTAGCATTTTGCAAACTACATTTCAGATTGCTCTCCTAGAGTGTAGCAACGCATATTGGCACAAGTAAATGCATAAAACTGACAAACTGTACAGAAACTTTTCAAGCAAGATTTAAAATAGAACTCAGAATATTTGAAAAAGGAAATATCATCATAAAGGAGCCTCTCAGATGCAGAACCTCCTCTGTCTTGCTACATACTGTTGCAAGAGAGAAGAGCTTTTGCTGGCAAAATGCTTTATGTAAGACTTTTCATTTCACTTCCTCTCGCTTTCATGAAAGACAGGAGATGATTTTGGAAGAACTTTGTTGTCAGTACCAACACTGTGAAGAAGCAACGGGTAAAGCCTTGCTTTGAACATGACCAGGGCAAAGCTTTGCATGTCACAGAACAGGCACAGCTGCTCTGGGTTTATAAGCAGAGAGCCAGCCTCACTGGTTAGCTTTTCTTTCTACACATGGTTCCGGGACACGTTGCTTAGGTATGCTCAGATAAAAGGCCGGTATAATACAGTGCTTATAAAACCTCAAAACAACCAAGAATAAAACCACAAAATCTGCCAGGAGAGGTATTCCCAGTAGGTGGAAAACTGCTCTCAATTGTGGATCCAGGAACAATGACCTGTACTCAGGAAAGACAGATCCTAAAAGGCATGTGGAGAAGGCCTGCCTGAGAGTTGAAAGTGTTTTAAACTTTTGGCAGTGTTTATGGCTGTTTTAAGAGACCCTGTGAGAAAGTATTTGCTGTTGGGTTCTAAGCAATCCTCCTCTAAAAGGCAAAAAGTTATTCTAGCATGCATACCTATACACGCAGTGGCAGATATTTCAGTTAACATCAGGGAAGGAAATGAACTACTTTGCATGAGAACAAATGACTCTTAATGAGCTGTGAATAAATACCCATTTGTAATAAGAGTAGGATATCTGCACTATTGATGCAATCATGTTCTGAAAACAGATTCTTATAAGAGCAGGACCAAAAACCTCAAACTGTTTGAAAATGAGTCTTAGTAAGTTCATGCTTGTGATACATCTGGAGCGATATGGCCACCTGGGGGCTGCTCACAAGTTCCACTGAACAGGGGCAACCTCAGTTTGGGTAGGACCATAAGAACATTTCAGGGACGTTTCCCTATCTGTAAATTACTTTGAAGTTGAAAATTAAATAATTTAAACTCATGAGAATGGACTTTGTGAAGCGGGAAATGAAAGAGCCAAGCTAAAGAAAACTCTCAGAAAATGGAGTCTTCCATTTGCATTTTAAAACATGTTTAACTACCTTAATATTTAAAGTTTTATTCTATTTATAGATACCTGCATCTAAATTCATATTAAAACTGCATCTTAAACAACCTCTAGAGATAATTTTCTATTCCTATCCAGCCTCATCCTTGCTCTTAAGTGACAGATTTCTATTCAGGTCCACAACCAGATGCAGCAGGCAGTACCAGAGCTTTCCCAGCAGACTCTCCCAAAAGCTATGTCTTTAATGAATGTTAATTGACTGACAAGATATTGAAACACTCAAAGTCTATCGAAGAATTCCCACAGGAACGGTTCTTCCCTTAGACAAGACAAAGAGTAAATATACAGTGACTAGAACGTACAGGTAATCTGAAAATGCAAACACTAGGTAGCTCACTTGCACTCGTCTTAACCTGGTGTGTAACAAGGGCAAAATGACACAAGAGAGATAGCACAGATAATTTTTTTGACACTAAGAACACTATGAAACCTTGACCTCAAAAGTAGTAATGCAAAAAGATTCTCTTGATGTATAGAGGTGAGATGTTCTCCAGCCTACAGCAAAGAAGAGGCTGAACGAAAAGCACTTCAGGGTGTTTATACAGTCCAAGTACAGAAAGTACTGCTACAACTCAAGAACTATTATGCATGAGAACAAATGACTCTGACATAGTTTGCATCTTAAAGATCTAATGCTATATAATAGGCTCTTCCTGGAGCCTGACATCATGGCCATTAAACCAAACAGGCTAGTTCATTATGACAGAAGTAGTGCAGCATCCAAATGTGATGATGTTAGAAGCCAACGACTTACTATACATAGGAAATCTTGTTTCTTATGCATCATTCATGCGGGAGGAACAACAGGTCTGAAGACACTGAGCAAAATCTCAACTTACTGATACAAAGCTAGAAAATCTGGAATAAAATTATTAATAGTTTGACCATGTAACCTGTTATACAGTTTTGCCATTGCCACTGACAGGCCACAAGCTTTGTAATGAGTTTAAAAGGCACCAGACCTTAAGTTTCTCAGATGTGTTCTGGCTCAGTTTCCCTGATCTGCCTTTAAGTTTGCTTTACCTGGTTGTTCTAAATTAGTTCACCTGGTTACCACGTGTCTGTGGCTAATTTGTTTTACTTTCTTTTATCTTTGTATTATACAACCACAGCTTTATATAGCTAGCAGTAGTAGAAAGTTATTCTATGCAGAATGTCATATTTACACCTCTAACATAATGATGAAGTATGGAGAAATACAGGCCTCATAAGATAGTAGAACAATAATACATTTATTAACAGTAATACATAAAAGACAGAAGATACAGCAAATGTGATGTAACGCTTGAGCTGGAGACACATGAAGAAAGAGCAAAGGTGTAAAAGTGTGTTGGAGAGCAAACAGAACTGACCCCAAGTAGTTCCTAGAAGGAGGAAGACAAAATTATCAACAGGAACATCATATTCCTCCTGGCAAAGGACACCAGGTGCTGACAACTCATCGTAGCACCGAGCATCATCACCGGGATAAAACCACAGACAGCAGGATCCAGAGGAGCAGGGAATAGGTGAGCATAATGCCAGGAGATTGAAAAATTAACGATCTGGATGGCAGGGCAGAGTGCTCCCTCAGCAAGCTTGCAGATGACTCAAGGCTGGGAGAGGTGGCTGATATGCCAGAGGGTCCAAGCTGTCATCCAAGGGGATATTGACGGGCTAGAGAAGCAGGTTGACAGGAACTTCTCATGAAGCACAACAAGAGGAAATGTAGGATCCATCCAAACATTCCTCAAGCCCTTCCCTATCATTAGCTGGTTTGAAGAGAAAACCACCTGGGTGTCCACACACCTCATGCTGAAAATCAGGGATGTGCAGTCACTCTTGATACACTCAAGGTTTCCCCAGCAGTATTACTGATGCCCACAGGGAAAATTAGCTGGGTGGGAACAGCTTGGGTCTTTCTGTGATGTCCTGAATTCAAGCCCCCAGCAAGCAGCAGTCCTCCCCAGACAGCAAGGCAGGTTGCAAGTGGGGGCTCCCGTTTCCTGCAGGGGGAGGTCTCCTGCTATTACCATGCATTGCTTCCCCTTGGTGCTGTCACATGGATCAGGCCTGGACAGTTCTGATACCTGGTGTGCAGCCCCTCGCCTGCTACCAGGGCACTGAACCCATCCCGTAGGTGCAGATCTGCAGCTGGAGAAGGAACTGCCCTCCTGCTGCCCAAAGTCACAGGCCTCCAGCCTTCATGATCATGGGAGCCTCCATTTGCTACCCTGATGAGCATGGGGTCTGGCTGTCCCTGTGTGCAGACAAGGGTCCAGGCTCTCGTTTCTGCAGTGACTGGGTCCTGCCTGGATCCAGCCAATCAGTGTTTCATCATCCCTAATGATAAGCCATGTGCAACCAGCTTTCTGCAGCTCCTTAACTTGATGACACCTCTTGAACCAGCACTGAACTCCTGTAGGTATGGACACCACCTCCCCTTGCCCCAGGCTCAACCAGCAGCTCCAGGCACTCCCTGCAGCTCCAGACCTGGAGAGTGGCAGCCTTCTCTGGAGCTGCACCTGGGCACAGTCCTCTGATGTTCCCAGGGCAGTATCTAGCTCCAGCACGTGCTGGAAAACTCAGTGCCCTGTGGCATCAAGTTGCTGTTGCATACGGCATCCCTTTCTGAGATTAGTGAAAACTACGCCCTTTCAAGGAAAATACATGTCTACTATGATTAAATTCTGGGTTAAAGGTATGAGTAGTAACAGTTTATCAAACAGAGCAACCTAAAAACTAATAGGCAGATTGGGGAAAAAAATAAAACCTCCATGCTAATATTGCTTGAAATCATTATAACAGCCTACTTTTCTCTCCTTTCCTATTAGACTTTAAATTAAATCCTGAATGGTACTGATAATATTTAATTAGCTTCTTGCTTTTCAATTATTGTTCCTTTCAGAAAGTGTATTTTTCAACTGTTCAGTATCTTCTGTAAATATTCTGGCTATTTAAATATACCATGAGCAGTTAAAGCTGGTCTTTCAGCATACTTTCTCAGCTTAGTCAAACTTAAAACATTAAATTTCCATTTGTAACAAGAAAACCTTTCATTTAGCCTAAACCCTGAAAATGTAGCTGGCTGATTATCTCCTGCAACTCTTTTTCCCTGAAACTCCTCTGATGCCCACATAGTCTCCAAACTAATATGTTTTCTTGTTTGGCTGTTTTTCTCTCAATTGTTATCAATAGTGGAGAGACAGTTCTGAACCTGTTTAAACTCTTGACTTCATATCATGGCTAAAAGGAAGATAATTCTACCAGTTAATGACACAAAAGAAGAATTTCAATCATACCACAGATGTAACAAGCAGTCTTCACAAAGTCTTTTTAAAAAGACTTTTTAAAAGAGTTTTTTAAAAAAAGGTCCCATCAACTGTTTTGCATCCAGAATAACCACATCAGGTTATAAAAAAGGATAGCACTCACCACACCTCAAGAATGCTCAAGGCAGTTGTAGCAGGTTTATACAAAAAAAAGCTAACCTGAAAGAGAAAGCCACAGTCAGCCTCTGAGCCTTTTTCCATATTTAAATGAAGAAAATGAACAAGAAATGTGGGGAATATTCCTAATTAGCTAAGTTGACTCCTCCATTTTATGATTTGGGACACACTTGCAAGGGTAGCTGTAGAAGTAAAAAGGCTCTATAAGGTGTCAGCCTAGAAAGCAGTACACACTCCTACTAAGAGAAGGAATTATTATAAGAGGATTAAACTTCAGTTTCTTATTCCTACTATGGTTAAATAGCTATTGGTTTAAAGACAAATTATATAAATAAATATTTGAACTGTTAAGTAGGTGGGAACAGAGATGCTTACATCCATTGAAATTCCTTGGAAGCGAAACTGAAATACCAAAGCATAAAAAACAGCTTTCTTCAGTTCACCCTGCACAGCCCTGTTTTAACAGGGAAGTTTTCCTCACTTCCCTTGACCTGCTAAGGGTGTAGGATGTGGTGAAGGAAGGGCTTCCCCTCCAAATATTATGAGCTTGCTGTGAAGAAGAAAAACAAAATGTGTATCTATTTTTATCATAAGCAAAATGAAGGGGCCTTTTTAAGAGGAAAAACAGTCTCCTGTTTATGTAATTCCCTATGTATTCCATGCAGCTATCTCACAAGGTCAACCAAATTGGACAGAAAAACAGGGTCATAGAATAGCACAGACTGGGAGGGACTTCAGCCTCTGAAGGTCATCTTATACAACCTCTGATCAACACAGGATCAGCAAAACACTCTCCAAGGTTTTCTCCAACATGGTCTTGAGAACTTCCGATAATGGAGACTACACAACCTCTCTGGGCACCCTGGTCCACTGTTTGGCAGTTGTGATGGTCAAGAAGTCTCTCCTTACATGCTGTCAGAGCCTCTCATGTTTCAATTTATACTTGTTGGCTCCTATCATCCCACCAGGCAACATCATGAAAAGCTCGATTCCACCTTTTCAGTAGTCTCCTTGTGGGTTCTGGAAATCCATCAGGTCCCCCTGAACCCTCCTCTCCTCGGTGCTGAGTCTGTCCCTATTCCTCAGCTGCTCCTTGCAGTGCACATGCTGCACAAGCCCTGAGGGAACTCACTTTCTACAGCTTCCCTGAAAATCCACAGGTGGATGAAAGGGAAGCACAAGTACATGAGTGTCCTGACACCAAACTGCTGTACTAATTCAGAGAGTGTGCCCTCCATATGCCCATGGTCAGCAGGAAAGCTCCAGCTCCAGGTCAGTTACAGGCCTCTGCTCAGTGGAGATACCACAGCAGACGCATGAGGCACTGGGATAGAGGGTAGGAGCCAGCAACAATACAGACAGACTGGAATGGATTAGTTCTGCTGCTCATAAACAACCTGCTTCTATGGGGTTTTGTTTTCTTCACATGCAAAATTAATTCAAACTCATTATGTAAGATTTGTATTTGCCATCACCCTTTGAGCATGTTGCTTCTGCAAAATGTTATATTTAATCACTGTTCACTTCTCTGCAGTTAAAATGGAGCGCGGAGCAGAGATCAGCTTGAACAATTTTATTCTCCATTGTTCAACTCAGATTATCAATATGCCACTTTCTCAGAATTATGATTGGTTTCCTGCCTTTGAGAATAAAAGTAACTTCTGCAAACTGAAAAGAATTTATGAGAAAATGAAAATAGCTTCCATTGTTTCCAGTGAAAGGATACACAGTAGTTATTCCTGGTAAATTACAATCCTGTGTATGGACATTTCACTTTCTGGGACTCCCTGAGATGAGTTATATTTTTTTAAGAATATCATATCAAGTAGAGAACAACCTAATTAGCAGCAGGATTTATATTCTAAGAATACACGGAATGTACCTGCGGCAACAAAGGAGACAAATTTAATCAAATTGTTCTCTGGTTCCAAATCTGGGTGTCTGTCACACAAGAAAAGCTGCAGTTCAGTGGGATGCAAGATCCACAAATAAGTCTAAAAGGCCGTATTTTTAGGGGAGTTTCCTAAGAAAACTAAGCTTATGTAATTCCACTTTCTAGTTGTCCCATCTACGTATCTTCTACTGGAAGACTTCATTCTGTTGGCCAGCTTCAGACAGGCTCAAAAGGGGTGAATATCAAGAAGGTGATCATGTTACTGAAATTCACAGGAGCGTGAGCGGCCACACCCGATGACAGCAGCCTACTTGGGAAGGGAAAGTGCAGAATTCAGCTTTCACACACACTCCATTTATCAACCACTGACAAGATGCTGGCATTTAAATCTTATTATCACCCTTTCAGATTTTTATAAGGACTTACTAATTATTTCAGTATTTTACACTTCTCAAGACATTTTATAAACATTATATCCTGTATTCAGATTTTCGAGAGCCTTTTCTTAGCTGCTGTAAATCAGTTAATTCAACAGTGGCATTCTGACATGCACCAACAGAGGAAGCACTCCCACAAAAAAAAAAAATACTGGGTAGCAGCTAAGGAGAAAAGAATTACCCTGATGCATTAAACAGTCTACCTGATATAATTCTTCTTTCCATACAGGGGTATACTAAATGTTTTTATAATGAAGTAGTAAGTCATCTAGATTTCATCCCCCAAAGTCCTTGTATAGACAGAGTACTTACGGAATAAAAATGGAGTCATTCCCTGCATGTGGAATCACTGGAAGGGAACTGGTTTAATGTTAGACATTGTTAAGAACAAGGATGAAGAATATGGCTGAATACCTCTAGTAAACATTGTGTAGTATGGACTAAACACATAGAAAGAGGGGACATATTCAGTCTTAAAATCAGAAAACTCTTTAAAAGTATGACCAAGGGATTACCACACAGGTTACAGCAGCTCTCAGGCTGCCCAAACCTGTACCAAATCAAAACAGACAACAGCCAGAGGGCAGAGCCAGTAGACAACACTCCAAAATTTGGTACGATTAAAATAATCAGTGGTACATTGAAATAATAAGGTCCAGACTCATAGAAAAGAGGCTGCTACACACTAAAGAGAGCTTGTTTTCACATATATAAGTGCATATTCCTTACTAATATTCACCCCAGACTGCTGGCATGAATCCCACAGGTGGCCAGGAGCAGAGCTAAAAGCAGCCTCGGCCACCCAACAGAGTGGTGGCAACTGAGACAAACCAGAGAAGAGACGGATGGCAGAGGAAACAGTAACTGGAGGCTGTAGAACCACACTGCATTTCGTGCTAGGGGGGCAACTGGGGCACAGTGGACAAACAAAGCATTTAAGCCCCATAAACACCTGCCAATTATCTCTCTTTTTATTCTTGTACTTTTTCCTCACCTGCCACAAGTTCCACTATCTCCCCCCGCCTCCACTTCCCCTCTCCAGCACCTCTGTGCAATTAGCTTACTCTTCATTTCCTCTTCTCTCTAAAGCCCTTTACTGCTCTCCACTCCCCTATGCAGAGAAGAAGTCAGTATCACCAGACTCCTTTCGTGCAATTTTCTTTAATTTAATCTCATTATGCTTTTTCCCAGATGCATTTCATTGTAGAAACTCCTTTTCTCTTCTGTCTCTTTCCTTCTCCATACAAACTACTTCCAGTTCAAGTTTATCTGGAGACAGTTTACCTCAACCCGAAGCCAGCTAAAGCTCTGGAAACTGTCGCCTGCCTCTGGAGGGGGATGAAAAGAGATGCTTCCATCTGCACCACACAGCTCCTTTTCCAAACCAACTCCTTTGCAGCTCTGGTTGCTGCATCCAGAGGCATTATCTCACATTTAATAGCCCTGAATGGGTTTCTTTGCTTGGGATTTGTCTAACTGGTCTTCAAACTCAAGGTTTCACATACAAAAATCTTTCAGGAAGGAATTCTGCAACTAAACCAGGAGTTACAAATATTGTTCCCTTTGCTCTTTTTCAACCTGCACCTACGTGATTTATTTGATGATGTTCAACTGTTGTCAGAAGAGACTGGCAACTTTTCCCTCACCTGATAGTTTAGACCTTTGTCAAATCCATGTTCATTTATCTTTTGTCATAGGTGAAAAGTCCTATCTGTGTATCCTATGTAGTCTTATGTGGAAACTATACAGTTTACATAGAAACTAAACAGGGTATTACTTTTGGCATCTCCAAATCCGATCATATTTGAAAAGATGTCTTAGATTCTTAAATTCACCTGAATTGAAGCATGCATGTAATAACAGAGAACAATGTAAAAGTAAATTACGTGGGAAAAAAAAAAGACATCTGCTCTGCCACACTGCTGAAAGCTTTTTTAAAATATATGTTGAAGTCAAAGTAAGAAATACAGTAACCAAACCAGAAATCTAAAATATTTTATGAACATTCAGCTCTTACAAAATTTTGGTGAAATACAGAAGGTTTGATACACAGGACAGACAAACCACCATTTTTTCTAAAGGGCTACTCATTATGCAGCATATAAAGTAGCTGGAGAGAGAAACAGGCTCTAGGAAAGATCCAGTCCTTCTGCTATAGCAAAACAAATGCTTGCTTCTGACAGTGAGAGCCAAGCCCTGCAAACCCCCCTCCCATTCCTCAGTTAACATGAACAGTTAACGGTGTTGACATGAACTCAAGAAAATGAAAGTCTTAGATGCTCATTCTGAATGTGAGTCTAAATGGAGGCAATACCCCAGCAAATAGTACAGGATGAAAAACAGGTATCAGTACTCTTATCTCTAAAAACTTCCAGGGAGAAGTGGGGTGGAAGCTTTTGGGGTGGGGAACGCTAATAATAAAACCAACACCCAAACCTTGATTGAAATAACTCTAATCCTAATCTGCAAGAGAGGACAACCTTGTGAACAAACACAGCTGTGTTTAGAATTTCTTTAACCAAACATAAGAGCCTATTTAAGTACAATGCCTACTGATGCAACCTGTTTCACTTGCAATTCCAATTCTTCTTTAAAAGCACGAATTTCACTCTTAAACTGATGGTAACACACACTCCCTGCATTCAGACTGAACTGCACAGAAGAACTGATTCAAGTTCTGGGTCGTACACCTTTGCTCTGTGTTAGAAGTCTTATTCCTACTTGTTCCTTCCCATGCACAGTTAGTGAACACAAACTTGTTTGCCATGGTGATTGCTGATATTACGTTACTGAATAAAGGTTTGGCTCTAACACCTATAGCCTTTAAAAAATAGTATTAATAGTGAATTGACCATTGAACTAAAGCTGGATAACACAAGGAACTGTGTTATCTGAACACAAGTACCTGTTTGCACAAATCAAAGAATCCCCAAACTGGATAATGCCTGGAGCTGTTTTCAAGAGTGTCTTTTATATCCATGCTGAGTATATTCTATTTTCAGCTGACATCCTAAAGTTGAAGGGAGGGGGAAAAAAAGAAACAACCTGAAACAGCCATTTCAGGCTAGCTGGAGAAAACCTGTCAGTGTCCCAGATCCATTTCCAAGAGCACTTAGGAGAAAAAAAACTCTTCTGCATGCTGAAACAATTAGGAGCTCATGCACCTGAGCTGGATGTGCGTAGTTAAGGGACCAAGAGATCCCTAAGAAGGAAACAACAATTTAACATCTGGAAGGATTAAACATTTTTCTATTGGTACAGCTGCACAGCGCAAATCAAACGTGGGCTTCCCAAGTACAATTTTGATAGATATAAAAACAACTACCTTGCTCAGTCATCCATTACTGATTTATAAATAAAGTGTTCTGAGTCTTATCCGTATGAAACAAAACGAAATTACCTCTAAAGCTACCCTGTGCCTCAGGAAAGGTTTTCCCATCACGGTAGCACCGCCTCCAAACCCGAGACGGTCGAGCTGTTGCTTTAGCATTGGGAAGTAAGAGTGATGCAAGAGCGCACCCTCCCTGTCGCTGGAGGAAATTGAATTTAACAAATCGCATTTTCCTGATTAACAACAGCAAAATCTTGTAATACCCTGTAAGGAGATAATTTAAAAAAAAAAAAATAAATCCTATACTCGAGTCAATTTAAAGTATTATTGCTAGATGAGCAACATTCACTTCCAGGACTCCACAAGGCCTTTCACTTAAAAATAAAATAATGACAATAAAACAACCACACCTCTGCAAAATACACAGGAAAGAAAGCTTTTTTTCTCCAGATTCAATACTCACCTAGAAAGACACAAGGACAAGCTAATTGTAGCTACTGACAGCAATCTGCTCAAATAATGTTGAAAAATTAATTCATGTTCACCACAATCCCTTTCATAAAACATCTTTAGAAAGATCCTGCTGAGCCTCTTTCTACCTCCTGCATCAAAAGGGTCTCTGCAATTTAAATGCATAATGAATAGTGCATTTTGCCTTGGTAATTTAAATAGGATTCATGCTCAGAGTATTACAGTCCTCACAATCAGATGCCTCCCCACCTCTCCTCCCCCAACGTCCTCTCCTCTCAGGAGCTCACCAGAGCCAGAAAGCACAGGGTTTTTGTTCCTACAGAACATAAAGGCTGTAGGGAAAAGGAGAAGGAAGCTGTCAGGTGGATGAACAGGTGGGTCATTTTGAGAAGTGTTTATAAACCTTTTCTGTCTTTAAAGTTTGGCTGCCGTGACTGTTTACACCCTCGGATACTCCAGGCAGCATCCTGAATCTTAGGGTCTGCCCAGGCATTTCCAAGTCTTCTAATTAAATAAAATCAAAATGTCAGATGTCCCCTACACCTCCTCTCCTTTACTTTTGGGTTCAGACCTATCTGTGCCAGTAGGCCAATGAATAGGAATGGGAAGCAAGGCTAGGTCAAATTGTGACCTGAAACTCACATCCACTGAAGTGGTCAGGGTTATTGGAGCCGTCTGAAATGCTGCATTCCTTTTTATTCCAGATACCACAAAAGCATCTAACAGGAAACCCAGAATAAAATCACAAGTGTTTCTCCACCAAAATCGAGAAAGGAAGGCTGACTACCTCAGTCATACCACATTCCCTAGATAGATTACATCCAGTCAGATCTTCTACTTGTCACCTAGAGATCTGAAGTAACAGCCAGCTAGCATGTTCAGCATCCCCAGGAGGTAAGTCACTCCCACATCAAAGCCAAAGATCAAAAGTTTGTCAACACAGGAACAGTGCAAATGGGTGCAAAAAGCTGGGTGATGGTATCTGTCATCCCTAGTACTTCACAGCATTTTGACATGGCATCACAAAAGCTAGCTTGTGCTTTGATTAATCTCCAGCTGAAGTAGATTCTCAGAAAATGCTTTAAACCTATGTCTGTAGCTGCTGCCATCACTGAATAAAGAAAAAAAGAGGATTATGCTTCTTTTCTTTTTTGTCTATTTCTTTTTTCCTCCTCGAAATGAGGAAAACCACAGGTAATTTAACCAGTAAAACTCTGGACTTGTAATAAAAGGAAATCACTAATGCTAATGGAAACATTTCACCAGTTCGGTTCACTTATCAGCTCTGTGAGACAAGCTGGTGAATTTAATCATACTGTTAACAAATATGCCCAGGAGTCTCTCCTCTTTATTATTTCTAACCCATCAGCTTTCACTGTCTGGAAGTATCTATAAAATCTCATTTTCCAGTCCTATGCTTTATATTTCATCCTACATCTATTTCCTCAGTACTACAAAACTGCAACACTGTGTACAGGCCACGTTTCCCATATTTGTCACATCAGGACACTCAGCCCATGCATGGCAGTTCTTGTGTCACAATCATTAGCAAACACAGATAAAATAATCTGTTTCCAAAGTTAATCTTCAACTAACTGCACCACTTTGGCCCAAAAATTTGCACTCAGCGCCATCTATTGATGCTATTCTGGTTCAGAACACCCTGGCTCAGTCACCACCCAGCACTGAACCACACCACAGGCTTTACCAATAGTTTAAATATATAGATGTTAATAGCAGCAATGCTGGGTTAGGCATTAAAAACATTTGATAAGTTAGTGTTATAATTTGCCTCTGTTTCTAATTGGCCCTATTCTGTTGTCTAACAGAAATAAAAATGAAATACTGATACAAGTTTTCCAGATAAGGACTTTTGGCATGTCTTGGCCTTATTAGTATCTTAGGGATCCTGGAGCTGTGCTCCATATATCATACTACTAGTAGCAGCAGTAATAGTAGTAGAGGATGATTAAGTCCCTATTAATAGATCTGCAGCTTGGCATGTCACAATTCCCATTCTGCTGGAATGGTCATTTTATATTTCAAGTTCAGCTCATTAAGGTCTTGGATTCTGCTTCCCTTTTCTCGGTGGAAATTTTCTTTTCTACATATCCACTCTTGATAAACATTCTTCAGCCTCAGATTTCTATGATGCATCCTATGGTACAACTCTGATCTAGACAGATACAATCTTGAGATATTTAGGTAAAACTTAGGCTAATAGCAGCTTCCAAATTTTATCTCTAAAAAAGCCTTTTAATGATGCTTTCAGCTCCATCAATACTGTTTTACAACTTCTCAGAGAGTATAAGTAATTTATCTACTCCTGTATTGCAGAATAAAGGCAAACAAGCAAATTTTCATTATCAAGTTTCCATAATGAATCTGTGCAACTCACTGGGAAAAAAAAAAAGGTGAAGGACTTGGCAATTTGGAGTATTTTGCTGATGTCCTACACAAGACACTACTCCCACACATCTTCATTGTCTTACCATTGCAAATGCACCTCGACTGAACTCAGAAAACATTGTTACCAGTAATCGTCATCATACAGAGAAGATACAAAAATTATATTTCTTGATCAGTAAGTTATGACTGGGGACTACTCATTTCCAGGGATTATCAACTTCAGAGATCACTAGGTTCTTACCTGTTTCATTCTGTTGGTCCTAGAATTCACAGACACCAAGTGCAGAACAAAGCAAAAAAACCAAACAATACCTGACTTACGCCCCCATTAAAAAACTTCATAAACCCAGCAGAGATAAAGTAAAATTTAATAAAAAGTTCTCTTTTTCGTGGTTTCATAGAAAAATGTAACGAGGAAAAGCCCTACAGAGGTGAAGTGGTACAGCAGGACTGACTGAAATTAGAATGGGTTACCTGGGGCCTTGCCCAGCCAGGCTTTTACAATTTCAAAGGATGGAAATCTCACTACCAAACTAGAGCACTTGTATCCCAGTTCTTAACCACTCATAATTCCTAATGCTCACGCCCACACAGCACATGCATCTCCCATAACCTTGCATTCCTTGACGATTCCTTTCTAACAGAGGAGTGGCAGGAAAACAGGAAGTCATTTTGTTCAGCCACTATATCGGGAAGAGGTCAGGAACTGCTGCCCAGACCTGCTCTGTCACCCCCTAATCTGAGGGGCAAACGCCTGCTGGGCTGCCTTGGCTCCCTCCAGGGCCCTTGTGAGGACACAACAAATCCTGCACTTGCAGCTGGGAACTGCAACACCGCTCTGCTCATCTACAGAAGACTGCATGCACACGTATGAATGACTAATAGAATAATCCTATTTTCTGTTCCTAAGCCTCCTAAGAAATTTCCCCAAGGGAACAGAGATGATTTGTTGATCTCAGCCACAATTATACAGTAGGTGGTACTCAAGTGACTCTTACGACCTGGACACACAAGCCTTAACAAGGGTGAGATTGCACCTGCTAATTCTGGCTCCTGAAATTAGCCAGATGCACCCAATGGTGATCCTGAAGGAGGGGATGTAGGGTATGAGAAGATTCACCTTTTCTTCTCTGGAAAGAAGGAGCAAGAAGCAAGGAAATTTCTTACAAAGATTTTCTCAACAAAACATCCACAGAGGATCAGTGCCACAGCTTTCACTAAAAAAGAGTGGCGATTTTAGCACAGAGGTTATGGACTTCCAGTTTAAACATTGCTTTCATCCTCTCACACAGACAATCCTGTAATAGGAGCTCCTAAATCCTGTTTGGTTTAGATTTGAAAATGAGCCAGAGAAGCATTTATTTGGAAGCCATGTTTTAGTAAAACCACAAATCTACCTGCTGTTCAACTCTCCTAAGTTACACTGGGATTCACATCAGAAGAATGTCATGTCACATGTCACATTTTGGTGGATAAGGGGCAAACAGCTGGTGTTGGATGAGATGCCCTTTGTCTTTCCTGACCTCACACACAGACAAGCAGATCATCGGTATGCGCTGCACATGGGCCATTCATAATTTCTTTTTATATTCAGGCAACAATCCATGAATAGAAAAGGACTATGAAGAAAGCAAATGGTTGGAGAATCCTTAATTGATATGAAACCAAAAGGCTACTGTGCCACAGGCAGCTCTAAGCTAAAACTTTTGCAGTGGCGTTAACACTGAGAACTGTGACCAGAGCTTTAGACAGGCACTATCAGTTAAGGTTCTGAGGCATCCTCTGGTATTTTTCTTCATACATTTTCCTGATCTCCAAGATGTTTCTTTTCAGGCTTTTCTTCTAAGGCTACTTCCGAAATTCTCCTTTTGTGACACATCTGCTTTCCACAACACTTCAAGCCTCAATCAAAACAGTGCAAATGCATAAGAGCAGCCACCTAATTGATGGCTCTGTCACGTCTTTCAGTTGAAGAATTCAGGTTGTAACTTTGGTTTAGTCCAGATATTATTAAATTTATAACCAGACTACACTGGCAGCAGTCAGCAAGTAGGCAGCTTCTTGTCCTTGAGAGCACAGAAGTTGACACATTTACTTCCCCACACATATACACCGAGTGATCAGCTGGCTGTTAGCTCACAATTTAGACTTTTCTTTTTACCCATAAATGATGAAGAGCTCACATTGCTCGAAGGTGTGCTGTATTCCAATGCTACTCTAACTATTGCTATGAGCATTCTCAAGAGGCTGTTCCCATGGAAAGAAATAGTGCTGAACCAGCACCATGGTACCAGCAAACACACTTCTGATTTCTTACCCTGCCCCAGTGCACTGGGATGGAGTTGCAGGGAAAGTCCAATGCAACACCGGCATTGACATCTCTTGTAAACAGGAATAGATCACAACTGAGCTCTTTCTATAATGGACTCTCTAGGTCCCATCCCTCCATTCAATTTGCAGTCTCTTCCTTCCACATCTTAAGTCCGTGACTTAAGAAGTCTTTTGAAGTTTTGCCTATGAACAGTGTACAAAATAGTCACTAGGGCTGGGATCAAGGGGATAGCTCAGATTTTTATCAGAGAACAAGGGTTCAAGGGAGAATCGTAATGCATTAAATGCAGACTACTAACAAGGATAGATAGTTGAGCAGAATCTGTGGGAAGAATAAAGCAAAACCATCACCTGGACAGAAAGAGGGAAAAGGCAGAGTCTGGCAAAACAGAAGTTACAAAACCAATGCTGCTGCACTTAATCTTTGTGTCTGCAGAGATTACGTATCCCTCTGTCAGCCATGTCTCACTGGCTGACTTGACAGAAAAAATAGTTATTATCACAGCTACTACTGAGTGGTTATTATTTTTCCTTCCCACTACTTCTCTGCTTTTCTCCAGCAGATACTCATTAAGATTGACCAAGTATCACAGACCTCTTTGATTGTCACTCCCTAGCCCTGCGTTGCTGTCTATTAAAAACACTTCAGTTCCCTTTCTCAGCCTTCACAGATTTATACTAGTTCCTTCCAAAGACTAGATTTTTTAAAAATTTTGAACTAGAGTCAGTTGCTGACATTTCAGAGTCCTCTCAGAGGGTTAACAGAACTCCACAAAAAAAGACAAGATACATCCAATCTTTGAGGAGGCTGAAACCTAGATGAAGATTTTGAAAGGAATTTATAAACTACAGGGAGTGACTAGAAAAAGAAGAGTTAATGAAAAGTTAAGGTATCCCAAGGAATTAGTCAGTCGATCTCCTCTTGAGAATACTGTGGGAACTACCTCCAGCTCCTCTGCTTTCTCATTATCGAGGGATCCAATCCACAACTACAAAATCCATGCTCATTACTCCCTTTAGAAACACATGACCATCATTTGAGGCCACCCATCCATCTTCCAAATGCATTTTGAAGGTGCTCAGCATGAAAAATTTGAAGCAGATGTTCAAAGTGTACATCAAAGAATGGGACAAGGTCAAGTGACACTTCATTAAGTTTCCCATAAAAAAAGTACAGAAGAGTGACTGGTCTCCAAAGTTTATTAAAAATCAAAGAATAGAAAACTTTACATAAAAATATGTCAATTTTAGCTTCCACATAGTTGTCCACACAAAAAATTTAAACATTTTTTTTAAACCTGTAGCACATAACCACAGTGATAGCCAGGCCAATTCATTTGGTTCACCATGACTGAAGTGTTACATGATACCACTTTTCAAATGAGTTTTGCTTTAAAATGGACGCTAGTATAAGACACCAATTAAAGCCTCTGAAGGCTCTTTAATGTAGTTATGCTCAATATTGCTAGTGTGTGAAGACTAAGCAGTACAGGCTCATGTAACAGCCCTTAGATATTATTTATGAATCAGCTCACAATTTTTAGAACTTTTTTATTGTGATGAGTCTGGAGCATTAAGACAAACTTTCTGCGAACAGATATGCACTACTCTACTTTGGAATGTTGCCCTCTCTCCCCTCAAGGACCTGTTTGTGTTTGACAGATTCAGTAATAACATGAACTACTTCTGCTTCAAAGGCATACAGCATATTAAAAAGCTTCATGCTTGACACCTCATTTCAATATTCAGATACCAGTTTTAAAACCTTCTCTATCTGTACACAGTATAGATGTCCTGTTAACAGGATTCTTCAGCTTTCTCTGCTAGTGGACTTACATAACTTACCTGTAGTTTTCTGTATAGCTTAAGAACTCTCACTTAAAAAAGGGAAGTCAGAGGGCATGAGATGTGACCTACTCCCAGGACAACTGTGGTGCTTTAAAAACTCAGGGTTAGGCAGGATGTACATTTTTCAAAAAGTTAAAGACAGTGTTTGTCATGGCAATACACACTTGCATAGTATACCTGTATGCATCTGTAAATTAAGTGCCAGCCACTCATACTGTGTACAACACTGGGCTGTGCTCTCCTGCAACACATTAAAAGATACTTCTTGTAATGCTTAGAGCAGCTGAAGTACTTTTTATATATTTGCTCTTAACAGAACTAATGCATACTACTATACAGATTCCTTAATGGAATCAACATATTTCCTTTCTCCACATTCCTTAAGCCGGGTACCTCTGTTTAATAGTGTTGTTTCAACCCAAACATTAACAGGTTACATTACTAAAATGCATCAAAGCATGTAGTTCACAGCTTTTTAATTTCCTATCAGGACTTGAACCAACCTTTTTCCCATTCCTCTCAAAAGGTTTACTTCTGGTACTACAAATGTTGGATTTGTTGTCTAGTTAAAGAAAATTAAAACTCATTGGTCAGAGCAAGACGACTGATAGAGGCCAGACAATGAGCTAAAAAACACAGGGTCAAAATGCTTTGGAGCTTCGTAAATTCTTAAAACTGTAAGCCAAATCGCACTTTCATTGTGAATCAAGAAGCCTCAAATATTACCACATGTCATGTTTATAACACTGCTCAGACAACCTGCCAAAACTATGACCCCAACTTAGATAATGCAACCTGGGAAAGGATCTGTAAATTAAAAAACCTCTTCCCCTTAAATATAACTTATGTGATAATATGAAATTAAATTAAAAATTCCAAGTTATTGCACAAATCATACTTCCAATATTTACAGAGAAAAAAACTGAGCTTTGAAGAAGAAAAAAAAAAAAAAAAAAAAAAAAAAAAAAAAAAAAAAAAAAAAAAAAAAAAAAAAAGAGAAAAAAAAATTCTTTTTTTAATAT
>VZTI01004009.1:804299-845146 GCA_013397865.1 Struthidea cinerea | reverse complement strand
TGATCTGCTGCAAAGAAGAAAAAAAAAAAATAGTAATTCCAAGGGGCTGAAGTTTCCTTCACTTCTAAAATAAAAGAAAAGGAACAGATACAGCCACAGCAAAAAAGCTACAGCATTTGTAAATGTCCTTGCAGTTCTATTGTCAGAGCTGCTTCGGCACTGAATGAACCATTGTGGGAAGGCAGAAAACAAACTTCCACATTTAATAAGGCTTCACAGATAAGCACAACTACTTCTTGAAGATGGACTGAACCACCACACAAAGAAACATGCAAAGAAGTCAGCTGCAGATATTTGGCAACACCAATAAAACGATGTGCTGGACGCTGGTCTCCATCCCTCAAGTCGAGTGGCACTCACTCAGTTTGTCTGAACAGGGAAGGTCATTTTGGCATCGGCCATTATCTGCTCAGACTGATAGGCAAACTGTCTCTGTGTTTTTTCCTTCTCCATATATTACGATTGTACTGGTGGTGTCCGCGGTTACCAACTGGTTGCCTCATGCCTCCACTGTTGACGGGGCTGTAGCTGTTGCCTTGGTTATGGGTTCCTTTCATGGAAAACTTCATTCCACTGTGCTGCTAAGAAAAAAAAATAAAATAACATAAGCATTCATTTAAGCATAAAAACAACAAAACATATATTACCAGTTGTATTTCCTCAACATAAGTAACTTCCACAAAACACTGCTTGAAGCAACTGGTCTTTTCATGTTTGTTTAATTGTAGCTGTGCAAGTCCCAAGGCACTAACAACATACTGAATGTTTTCTGAAGAAAGTGTCCTACAAATGAAATGGTGTAGATTTCAAAGCATCCTTAAAATCCTCGGATCTCAGTATGAAATATACTCACTGTACAACTTCTTTATAAAACCAGAGAACTTCCACATTAAATACTAATTGTGACAGATGGGTCTATTTTGGAGTACCTTAGCAAAAGCATGATCACGTGAGACACTTAAGTCTTTCAGAAGCATCATGGACAAATACAAGGGCATGATCACATGAGCTGATGCATGGGGGGTACAAGTCTGCTTTTCGCATAATCTCAAGTTAGTGACAGGCAAACTAAGTATGGCTTGTGAGGAGCTTGTACATCCTACTGGTCTGATCATCAGGTTACAGCTCCTAGACTGTACCTCCTATGCAGACCACGGCAAAACAATTAAGTGATCAGAAATACAGCATGACACTTTATTCGGGGGATCTCCAGTAACTTGGAACAAAAACTGCCCAGAAGGTTTAGCAGCAGCCTGAGTAAAACTACCACACCATAAGGTACTACAGGCATCTCTATCAGTATAGATATATACACTAAGTTGGCATACAGTAAGTTGGCTTAATATGTATGTACTTAAAATAGGTACAAGAGTTTCAGAAGATGAAACTGAAAGGCTTCCTACATACTGAGAACATCAATGCAAGCAACATTTCCTGATGTCTGACAGCAATAACTCAACAGATAACTGATTGCCTGCAGCAAAAGCTAATTCTAACCTTAAGTGGTTAAACAGGAACACAGAGCTAACATTTGAGACAACTGCTTAGAACACTAAAATAGCTGCAGGTATTTCACATTCTGTATTTCCAAACAAGTGTGAAGTAGAAAGAAATGGGAACACCAAGCCACCATTACAATTGTGTGCACAAAAAAAAACAGTTAATGAAAGCATAATTCCATAAGCAACATTTTACTGTCAAACTGTAATTGAAGAGACACTGAGCATCCAGAAAGACAAAGTGGTGAAGACTAGTGTTGAGGAACAACTACAGTTAACTGCAGGGTGGCAAAATACCTTTAAAACTATTTTGGATTTGTACGGTTTCCTACAGCAACCTAATTAACCTTCAACATGCAACTTCTGAACTCTCAAGACAGATGCACTAAGTATTATCCTCAGACTACCAGTGGCAAAATACTTCAAGGACAAACAGAAAGAGGAAATGGAAGCTGAGATTTTTTCATTCGTAAGAGACACAACTTCCCAAACATAATTTATTGATGTACATTTCATAAATAGCTTCTAGTAGATGTTTTAGCAAGTCAACATGAAACTAAAAAAAAAAATTAGAATGTTTTATATTTTTGGCAAATAGTCCTTCAAGCAAACACACCATCTTGTCACATTCTCTTGCAAAGTTTTCTAGTTCAGTAAGTATATCTCTGACTCAATTATATATAAACATTTACTTGAAATGACATCAAAATACTAAAAATGACCCTATAACAGTCAAAACATTAAAAGTAGCCAGTCATCACAGTTACCCTCAACTATATGCTGAAGAAAGACAGAGGAAAACTTTACTATTGCTACTGAACAACCAGAACAAAAGTCTGATCAAGGAGCACACAAACTTCCAGGAAGCTTATCCATCCACTTCAGCTAAAAATTTGAAAAATCTGGCAACTTCTTCCTCAATATGAGTGAGGATTCACCTGGGGGCAGGATGGCAGGTGACCCCAAGACCAGACAAGGAGCACAGCAAGTACGACAATTAAGTACATCTACCTGTATCCTAAAAGATGTCATACCCCTTGTTTGCTCAAAAGGTAAACAGACTTTCAAAGAATGATTAATAACCTAGTCAGAACGTGAACTCTGGCTTGGGATGAAGCATTTTGCATTGTTCTTAGGCCATAAAGACTGTCAATCTATTGGACCAGGATCTGAATCCATCAGTCTAATGACTCATCAGCTGAGAGAGGTGCTTAAGGAAGTTGACTCAGGGACCACTTCAGTCACAGATGATACCGTTATATTTACTAGTTCTCAACCACATTGTGTTCACTAGTTTGGTTTTTTGAAACCGTCAGCTTTTAATGGCATTTCACAGCCTAAATGAGCATCACATTTAATTTGAGCTTACTATGGGATGATCTATCATTTCTTGGAGGAAATAATTTCTTGTCATTCTGCTCTCTAACTTTTGCATACACTGCTGATGACTACACAGACCTAGATCATATACCTCATCTTGTCGAGTTTAAACAACCATTCTTTCTTCACACAGAAGCAATTCCATGTGTTTGATTACTATTAACATCTTTCCCTATTCTGCTTCTATTTGTGTTTTGACTTTCCTCTGATGAGGAAAAAGGCAGCAAAATTATACCCACTGTTCGTGTTCTGCAAAAACATCATGATGTCATCTTTACAAGAAACTGTCGGCTCAGGGCCTACCACTCTCTACAAAGCTTAAATTATTTCTCTCCCTCCTGATGCATCACCTTGAAGGGTCCTTCTGCACCTCTTCTCAGGCAGACCTGAAGGTGCTTTACACCACCAGCAAACTTCACCAGGCTTCATCCACTGCCTTTTAGACATTAGTCAGCACAAACTCCTGTAGGGCTATCCTGGTGAGCTCCATTTCTTACAAAAACTGAATTTTAGTTCCTCATCTTCCCATTAGTTAGCTGTTAAAAAGGGGACACATATCATTCACTTAGCTTCTTTCAGGATCTTTGATAAAAGCAATTTGCTTCATGTTTTTGTAAATCTCAAGAGGCTGTATCAAACAGCTTTCTCTTGCACACAAGCTTCTGGACATTCACATGCTCAGGAGTCACACAATCACTGAGAGATGACATGTCTGTAAGCAGATGATGGCTAGAGAGAACTCTGTCTGTGATACGACAGATAAATCTTCGATTTAGAAGTTTCAACTTCTTTGGATCTGCTTCTCTAGATAGAACAAATTCTCCCATCTTATGGCTATTTATTCAACAACTGAATGATAGAATTGGTTTGGTTTTTAGCTGTGTTGAATAATCTGCCAGATCTGAAGAGAAAACTAAAGAATTCACATTTAAGACAAGCCTGGGGGTGGGGGTAAGGTGAAATTCTGCATCACATACCAGGTTAAATAAGTTTCCAGGAAAAAAAAACAACAACAGAAAATAGAAAAAAAACCAAACAAATAAACAGAAAACCCCAGAACAGGGGAAAAAAAAAAAAAAAGAAACCAGGACAGAAAAGAAAAAGAAAGTAAGAAAGAAAGAAAAAGCCCTAGAAAAATCTCAAGAAAAGAAATTTGGTTGCAATAGAAATACCAAGTAATTATTTGCTAAGGAAACCAAACTTCTATTCTTAAATACTGGCAAATTTACTATACAAAACTGCTGACATTTAAAGACTGCCATTATTCAAAAAGAAAATTTATAGCCCAGAAACCAATCCCCTACAATTTGAAATAATACAAGTAACATAAGAGAGCTGAACTCTAAACATGAACAGGCTTCTGAATAATTTTGGTCTTTTTTTTTTTTTTCCCTGATAGCATTTCTAAAGTAAGGAGAAAAAAAAAAAAAGGAGAGAAATGTTGGTAATAAAGTATCTGTACTCAGCTTCAAAAGAGATTATACGTACAGTGCTCCAAAATTATTAGTAAATACTTACAGAGGTAAAGGAAAAGCTTTGAAAAGGCATAAGAAGGTTTTGAAAGTTCACATATTTACTATTTTGTTATTAAGAGTACAGGATTAAAGGCCATGACTGAATCTAGTCTGCAGTTGATCAGACATGTAATCAAATTCATATACCTCAAAATCATTTCATGTGAAATATCAGAGTAGTATTCAGAGCTGCCTTAATGGACCACTAATATTTTTAGCATCCCTTAAATAACCTAGCATGCAGTCTCAAAATATTTCACAAAGTTTGCAGTATTTCCAAATTCTCTATTTTAGACTTGCAGCATTCACTTGCTCACTTCCTGAGCATAATGTCTGTAAATACACAAAAAAAAAATTATCTTCTTGTTCTTTATGAAATAAATTCATTGTTTTGCAGAGAAATAATGGACAATGACCTAACCAACATTTTAGTCACAACTGCATAAGCAATAAGCCAAGTATTAGGCAACCTAGCCTCATTACTTTAGATTAGTTAACAGGATTCTACAAGATATTTGCACATGCTACCTGGGTGTACTCTTAACCTGGTAAGATTTCTACGTGGTTTAGATTTCTAAGCTGAAGTAGAGAAAAACGAAAACAAGTTCTTCCAGAAGTTGTTTAGTACTGGCAACCTAGGGAAATAAGGCCCAAAGCACTACAAACAAAGACACTTCTCTTTTTGGGACCTACAGGCTACTTTCAGCTACAGCTGATTAGATCTTGAGTCCTAAACAGATTCTATAAAATGAGCCCAAACTCTTTTCTGCTGCTATTAAAAGGGGGAAACAGCATTTAGGGAGCCAACCATGAGAACAGCAAAGAAAAGAAAAATCAACATGGAGACTAGAAAGAACTCAAAAGCAAGAAAAATTGTACACCAATTCCAACAGAAGAGAACTGGAAAAACTTAAAGCTGCAAGGGAGCAGATTATATCAATCTTTCATATCTTATCTCACTTCATTACAGGCTACTGGCAGAGCTACCACACAAAGGTCAAGGTTCTCTTCACATTTCACAACAGGTTAGGCAAGTCTAGTATGAGCAGCTCCAAGACAAGCTAATATTTGAGAGAGCAAAGGGCCTAGTCCCCAAAATGAGTGACTGAGAGTAGAGACTACTGTCAGCATGACAGTAAATACTGAGCTATGTTATGGCAAAGAAAGTAGAGTGACACATGAAATAAATACCCTTTTTGATCTTGTCAGTACCCAAGTTTTAAAACTGAGGGGCAGGAGTCAAAACAATGCTACCAGAAGACAGAACTCATACTGCAACTTTGCTGCTGTTGTGACATAGGCCATGAAATGTATCTGCATACTTGTCACTACAGGGAACAAGAGCTTTTTCAGCACAAAGCTGACAATTTCAGACCTTAAAAAGAAATCTTACCTCACTGTAAATTCCCACATTTTATTTGGAACAGAAAAACTACTACTACTACATTAAGAAAACCTCCTTCCAAATTATGAGGAGATACCAATACAGTACATGTGAGAAAGCCTACAGAGGAAATGCATGTGTGATCATTCAAATCCATCTCAGTTTGTGAACAAAAATCCTTTTACAGTGACACTGGAAGATTGAGTACTATGCAAACAAAAGGAAGGTATGACTTCTACATTGTCATAATTCTTTTATTTATGGTGGGTTTGTTTATGTTTCTAAGAAACTACTACTTAGACTTTACTTCGTCTTTCCTGCAACTCAAAAAACACTCAGGAAGCAACCACCAACGTGGCCAATGAGGCTCTCATACAGCCGTATAAACATCTAGACTGCATGTTTATATGGAGACCTCTAGAGACCACTTAACCCAACATTCTGTTATAAGCAGAGTCAGATCAGGTTATCCAGGGTCTGGTCAGGCTAAGTCAGTTTCCATACATTGAAGGACAACACCACATAAAGACTGTCCATATAAATATAGGACAACCTAAATGAAAGATCTCTAGTACTGTTTTCAGCTGAACACAGTACTGAAACGCAGACGCAGTTTTTCCTTCTCTTCTTTCCTTAGGAAAGGAAATAAAACATCATCTTCTCCTAAGTTTTGCATGTGTTAAAAACCAAACAGTGTTCTGTCATACACAGAAGATGGGAGTCTGACACTGAGAATCAAAAGTGTTTCCGAAGTATACAATCGTAACCTCCTTCCTATGAAAACACATGGGCTCTGAAAAACTATTCCACCCTAAATGAGAGCATTCCCAAAAAAAAAAAAAAAAAAAAAAAAAAAACAAATTTGTTTAAGGAAAAAAACCTCCACAACAGAAANNAAAAAAAAAAATCATTTGGTTGAGTGAAGAAACCTTCAGTACCTAAACAGCTTATAAATGCCATTGAACAAATCAGGTCATTTCGAAACTGAAGCTGACATACCAAAAACCATGGAGAATCACAATATAGGAAGGGAATTCAGCATATTTGTACACTGGCTAGTTGATGACACCTGCCTTCTCAGAAATATTTGGTAAAGTTCTGCACTGACATGAATTAAAACCTGTCTTTACAAACTTATCCTTCATCCAAGTGAAGTACACTTAACTGTCTGCACTCATCTAAAAGAAATACATTTTTGACTCAAGTCCCTGACCAATTTTGTTTGCAATGCTGCTAACCTTTCAGCAATCATTTCAGAGATACTCGCAGTATCAGCAGTACTAGTGAGACAAGGCAACAGCATTAACAGTTGTTCTGAATAAAAGCAAACTCTGAAGCAAAGTATGTTACCCAAAAAAGTGCCTGTAACGCAATATAAAAAAGCAGTCTATAAGTTTAAATGTTCTGCCTTATTTGGCCAAACGCAAAAGAATCTGAAAAAAAGAACCTACTCCCACAAGTCCTTTTACAAGTTTTGACTGTGGTATTTCAGCACTGACACTAAGGCTTCATTTCCTGGTTGTCTCCACAGCAACAAACATATTCCCAATCAGACACCACTCATCTTTAGTGGAGGTTTTCTCAGACACACTAGAAGCCAGCCAGTGCGGCAGAGGGACTGGTGCTTACTGGCTTTAGATACTTTGGAATCAAAACACAACCCTTTGGGGAAAAAAGAAAGCACCTTAAATGAAAGGGTTCTTCTGACCTAAGAAAAAGGAAGCTTCTTCTGTCTTCATTTTGGTAACCTAGCGAACAGCAATCCAGCATGAATTAAACTTATCTGAAAGGAATGCGGAATGTAGTCCCCTCCTCTCCTTGGGAAGTTACCAAGCAAGCAATTTCTGCCCCCTCTACTCATCTGGACATGCATGTCAACATCTGCTTTTCTGCTTATTTTTAGTGGGCAGCTTCATAAACTGT
Source organism: Struthidea cinerea (assembly GCA_013397865.1). Taxonomy (NCBI): domain Eukaryota; kingdom Metazoa; phylum Chordata; class Aves; order Passeriformes; family Corcoracidae; genus Struthidea; species Struthidea cinerea. The sequence goes on along the minus strand of VZTI01004009.1, from coordinate 837,446 downwards.
TCTGCTCCCCCAAGTGAAATTTCAAACGGCTGTCAGCAGAGTAGAAGAATGATTACCTTGGAAAAATGATGGATGACGATGATCCTGAAAAGCACACAGACTTGTGCCAGGAGCTTCATCAGGCCCTGAACTATCTGGAAATTCTCCAATTAATTATGCACTACATAAATAGAATTGGTAATCACACCAAACATATTTCAAAAATGAAAATACCAGGAAGATTTAATAGCGGCAAACTTGCCTAGAAGGCTGTAATTTGTACAAAATACAGTTAGTGCTCTTGGCACCTCCTGCTTTTGAGAGTTGTACTTGACACCTAGGTACAGCTTTCCAAGCTGAACTGAGGTGGAAAAAGTTGCCAGGGAGAAAGCTGAAGACACCATGCAGACAAATGAATCCCTTTCAAAACTTCTTGAATATGAAAGAAGACTTGCTTTTAAGAAAGTCTTGCACAAGTTCAGATTTATCAAGGCAGGAGTCCTCTAAGATGGCAGAATGTAACTATTAAGAGTTGTAAGCTAGCTGAGTCTCAAGTTACATCAACTCAAAAAAAAAGCCTAATCTAGCAAAGTCATGCTCCAGCAAATTGGAAGTGGAAAGAAGGTATTTACGGTATTTTGGGTAAAATTATTTCATTTCCTACTTCTGACTCAATCAAACTTTATCAAAAAAGAACACATCTACTTCATAAAATATATGCTTTTGGTAAATTCAATGCAAAAAATCCCATTGACCCACTTCTAAACTATAGGTAGCAAGAAATTATTCCGATTTAATGTGATTCTCAAAGGCACATCTTTGTTAAGCAAAGCCACAGAAAAATTACCACTTTTAAACATGTAAGTACTATAAAACTACTAACAGAACAGTTAACAATCACTTGAAAGGACAGCCAAGGAACAGAAAGCCAGAAAAAGTGCTACAAAGCAGTTGTGTTCCAAGATTCAAAATTCCAACAGAGATCCAAAATTCACACAACACACTGCCTCTTCACAACGGTGGCAAACACTCTGAACACCAACTTGTTTTGTACTAACAACTGCATGCCTCCTAACTAGCTCCAGGGTACTTCTTTAGAAAAGCAGAGCTGTTAGGGAAAGAATAATCTACACTAGGTTTGTATTTTAGATGAAGCTTAACTTAAAATAACTCTCCAGTTTTATTCTAAAAAAACTTCTGAAGTTTCAAGACTGTACTGTATTCACTAGCCAGTGAATATTCAATAGCAGACACTAAAATAGAAATACATTATTCTATTAGCTTCTCACTAATACAACATTTCCTGTGCAGGTAAGCTGGTATTGCCTAGGTGGGACTGAGCAGTAGGGAAAGAAAGGAGGGGAAGAATCTGTGTAATCAGTCAGAAGATTAAAACCAAAGGCGAGTCAAGGGAAGTGATCATTTCCCCTCTACTCAGCACAGGTGAGGTCACACACGGAGTGCTGGGCCCCCATCTGGGCTCCCCAGGAACAGAGATATGGCCAGATGTCCAGTGAAGGTCCATGAAGATAAGCAAGCACTGAATCAAATTAAAAAAGGCAAAGTCATTAAGTTGAAAATGCCTTGGCCCTAGATTCCCATGAACTCTGATACAAGAACTCGGAGAAGAAGGAAAACCTTACAAGAACTTGACCAAAACTAAGTTTTGTCAGAAACCAGCTCACAGTTTTGTTATCATGGGCAACCTACAACCCACAATTTGCATTTAGCCTCATGTCAGGCATGTTTTACTAATAGCTGTAATTATCAAGACAGAGGGAATGTTTTCCTGCAGAAAGATGCACTGAGGTTGTACCAAAATAGATACATTAGCCAAAAAAAATTCAGGTCCCAGCACATTTATGCAAACATTTAATTTTTTAGTAAAAAATCTTGTACACTTGTCCATAATTAATTTTCTGTTCTCTACCTTTAAAATGTATTACAGAAAATTACAAGTATAACCACATCTGTTCTAATAATTCAAAATCAAGACAACTAAATAAGCCTAGAAAGGTCAGTACTATTCCTTAAAATTCAAAAACTATCTTACAGCTCCACCACATATAAGGTGGTGGGAATCAAACAGCCTAAAGATCTACAAATATCCCACTTGTTGGGCACCAGGATTCTCAAACACAACTTGAAGAGTCAGACACTTGACACTCATTCTTTAACTTACTCCTAGGTGTCTGTGTTGTGGAGGGGCTGTCCTACTCTAAACCCTTTCCCACCCTTTGCTCTCCCCGCACCTCTGACACAGCAGGTAAGTACTTTTATGACCACATGAAGCTCAGCACATGCTATATGAAGGTTATCCTCAGAGGCTTTTAGACTGACAGCACAGCGCACATGACCTGCACTTGCGATGTGATCGCTTGCTCGTGACAGAGTTGCTGGCTCATACCTGATTACTGGCGGCCATTATCAAGGTTCTCGGAGGCGCAGATTGGGGTTTACCACTTGGCAGGGGCAATGCGGGTGCTAAACTGGCCATAAGCTGAGTCGGTGCTTGAAGACTGAACTGGTAAACATTAGGAGCTGTGCAAGGTGCTGTATCTGATTCCTTTTGGCAGAGAAAAAGGGGAAAAGAAAAGCAACTTTACAGAAAGTACAGTATATTCAGACTATGCACGTGAAAATGCACCCAAATATCAACTCAAGTGAATACTATAAAACATATTGGTTTTTTCAATAGTAAAAAAAAATTAAAATAAAAGTCAGCACTATGTTTATTTTATACATCTAGCAAACGTTTAACTGAACCTCTATTAAGAAGATAATGTCAACAGGTCTATGGCAATCACAGGTCAGTTCCAGTCAGCACAAATCTAAAGACAAGTAATGCCTCTACCAAATTCAAATTAAAAGGTGAGAACTAAGGCTGGGAAAAAACAGAACAAGAACAGCAACACTGTAGTTGATAGAAGGGCAAGAATTTTAGGTGCCATGACAGATTCAGTCCTCTGAACGGTGTTCTGGATTGTGCTGATTTATATGGCAAAGTTGCTGGCTGTAATTGCTACATTCTTCTCCCACTCTACCCAGCAACAGCAAAGTCACGGCTCCACCTACCAAGAAACGAGTAGATGCTCTGCCAGTCAAGACCAGTATACACACACCAGTCACACACAGCACTGCTCACGGGGAGTTCTGCTCCCCTCGCTTTCCATCTGAAATCTGAGGGATAATTCTTCAGGGAAAGCAAGATGGATGCAGGATAACAGAAAAGATAATGCAAATGGAACTGATATCACTGATTACTATTCTTCCTCCTTCCAGCCTGACCACCAGCAATTTCGGATGCACCCTAAGCAGACATAATGCTGATGCTAAAGTACTGTGTGTCTGGAGCACTTAACAACAAGGAGGCAAGCACGGATTCAGGGGTTTACAGGAATTACTTAAGTCTGAAAACACCCAACTACCTCAATTCTTAAATGACCAATTATTTTCTAAGTTGAGAAAGGTGGAAAGCAAGCTACAGCCTTTTAAAACAACTTTCAACACAAAAAAATCTTGTAAAACTTATTTTTCAGCCATAACATAATGGCTGAAGTAGCATTCCCTACATTTTACTGCTGCTTTTTACCACATTCTTAACTCCAAAGAATTCTGAACTTAAAAACAATGGAAAAACCTATTCTTTATCCCAAACCACTAGGTTTTTTTCCACTCCCAGCTGTCTGGTTCAAAATATAGAAAGAGATGGGGCTTGGCCAATTAGTAGTTTAGAAGTTACCACATTAAAAGGCATTATTGGCTCAGGTCATCACAGATCTTTAGTGTTAAAGTAATTACTGAACACTTCTATTGCTCTGTCTCTAAAGATTAATTGCCTGGAAGCAAAGAATCTTCACTTAAATCACACAAACTTTAAACAGATCTCCAGCACTACTACTTGCCCTCACATGGCCTTGTTTTCTAAATTAGATTCTTCAGTTAGAGAATAGGCTGCTCAAGAACAGAAACAAGAAAATGTTTCAAAGCTTTTCCTAGGGAAAAAGACTATATAGGTGAGATGGACAACTGTGAATACTCAGCAGCCTAAGCAATGAGCTACTACAAAGCAAAACTTGCATCACAGCTGAATTGAATACTCATAGTAGAAAGAGTCCTCAATAAAACCAGTTTGTTAGAACAACCAGTCTTTTATTGGTCTCTATAAAGTTGTGCTTACTAAAAAATAAGTTATAGAAAGAAAGGAGCTGTTCTCCTATTAGTTCAACTAGTGATAAAAGTTACAGTGTGCCTTTGTGAAGCAGGTAACTGCATCATGAATTCACTAGAGACACATCATACTCGTAAAAAGAACCTGTGCAGAAAGTTCTTATTTATGAGATCAGATGTTTATTCTTCAATAAATATGTTCATCACAGTGAAAAACTACATGCTGTAGCACTGACCAAAAATTAAGCTTAGTTGATGCCTGGATTAGATGCCATTTTTCTCCTTTGCCCAATCCTACAGTATCAACACATGGGAGCAGGCTAAGGTCTCCACAAAGACTGGACACTTTTGGTCATGGAATTATTAAAAAGCTTATGAGAAGAGGGGGAAATGAACAGACAACTTTAAGCATGCTCACAAGTACCCATGAGCTAGCAGATGGGATGGAAAAAGGGATCTTATTGTCTAGCCAAACCAATGTGCAAATCTATTGCAATGCAGCCTTCACAAACCTGACCAAAGAACAACTTTAGTGTCTCCGTTCAAAGGATCTGCCCTTTCTCTTCTGCTCAGATACAATTAGATCCCTGAAGGTTAACATACCTAACCCAGATGGGACACTTCTCATTAATGAGATTTCTAAGGGGCTTCTGAGCAACAAAAAGTTGCTCAAAAAGGAAAGAGCAGCAGACGGAAGAGAAAAGAGTGTCATATCATTTACCTGAGATTAGATTTCACCACAAATGAAGCTTGTGCTGCTTTATTCTAATTTTGTAATAGGTATGTTCTTCTGCCTCAAAGGTTACTTAATGAAACACATCTCATACAAGCAGGTTATTTCTTTCTTTGAAGGCATTCCTGGATTGCTAATAGGATTACTGTATGGAGCTGACATCGTGACTTCTCAAGAGCAACAAAATCTTTCCGTGAAGAGCAGCATTACCCTTCTTAAACTGAAAGATTAACCTCTGGTCAGAAAATTGAGCCCAATATTAACAAATCTGATTTTCCATAAGCACTGCCTACACTGAAGGATTAAATCTTTCTTGGTCTTCTGGACCAGATTCTTAAGTGTAACATGCAAACTTGAAGCACTACAGAAGTTCAGATGACCTACAAGCAAATACATGGAGGTAACACTCTCAACACTTTAGGTACAAATCTGGAAGACAAAAGCTCTGACCACTACTAGGGTGAGGGCTACAGAGGTCACATTAAAAAAGATAAATGTTCACTAAAGAGGTAAGATCCCTCAATTAATTGATTTTAGCAGATAATGTAGGCATAAAGCTACAAGACTGCACTAAGAGCCAAGGTAAGTTCCTGACCTCTTGAATGGCACTACTGTGAATACCTGTCAGAGTACCTCATCCTGCAAGGAAAGTTATCTTCTGAAGATATGCTTCTGGAAACCAAGAAAGACTACCAGATGCAGGTTTATCCTCCTGGGACATTTCCATTTTAAAACATGCTCTTTAACCAGTTTCAACTTCCTGATTAAGAACTTGGTACCCAGAAGGAAGATTTCTACTCCCCATAGCCCTGATTACTCAGAACTCTCATTTACTTTAATGCTGGAAAAAACAAAGTATGGAAGATACCTAGAAACTCGAGTGTTACAGATTAACTCCTGCCTAGACAGAAACAATGAAACACTGCAGTCATATGACAGATGAAGACCTGAAGCAATCTTAAAATGCAGACTTCTCTTCCTGACACAGGTTGAGAACGAAATAAAATCCTTTATTCCTCTGCAGAATGCATCTCCCATTATAAAAAGACCCAGGACCTCATCACCAAGAGAATACTTACTTGCCAAAAACTCATTACTAACTAGGTCTGGCCATAAGAGGTTATTTCAATTCCATTAATAACTCAAGGCTTAAGATACCTGGTAAACTTTTTAGTTAACAACAGCTACCATTTAAGAGCTTTCCATTTCCAAGACAGTATGCTTTCTTAAAAGCTGAAGTCACCTAATACTAATTCATGAGCCCAGTCTGTTTAAGTTTGGCTCAATGCTAAAGGAGTCTAACTATCCTAAAGTCAGTATTCAGAAATAAAACCTTCAACAATAGAATGCAAGTTTCCTGATAATGTGATGTATTTGGGTTTTCAGCCCCGGTCTCCAAGAATGAACCACAGAAGTCTTGGCAAAAAGATCCTTATTGTTTCCACTCCCAAAATTTCTTCCACTAATTAAACAATTTTTTTTTTGCTCTTTCCCATAACATTCAGGAGCTGGAAGCTGTGAGAGAACAATGGCCATTGCAGTAAAAATCATGTTCCATCTTTGAAAGCAAAGAACTGAAAATTGTTGTTTATAGTTGTCCTAGTTTGGACAAATTTGGAGGAGAATATCCCCTGACAGAAGTCAGGTTGCAACCACTCCTCCCCCCCAGGTTCGGGAAAAAATTTCCTCAGAGGAAAGTGAAAGAGATAACAAACTATTTATTTAACAAACACACAGGTGGGGAATAATAATGCTAAATAATGAGATCTCTCTCTCTGTGGAGAGAAAACCTGAGAAGATTTCAGAGGTCCTCTGTAGGTGCGGTCTCTCTCCTCCTCGGAGCTGGTCGGCGAGGGGCCACCCCCCCCCGGGCCTCCGGGAAAATTCTCCTGATGTGTTCAGATGTTGTTGAAACAGTCCAGAAGAGAAGAACAAAAAACCCAAAAATCCTAGGAAAACGAAATTCAGCCCTCCGTCTCTCGCTGGGAGAAAAAGAGCTGAAAAAAAAAAACCAAGGGTACCGCAGAAACAGAGGAGCGTATCTCCGTGTCCTTGAAACAACTGCTTTGAAACGTTTTTTGTTTTCTGTCCTTCTCAGGCTCAGTTTAAAGACACAGACGAGATTGGTGGGCATAGGGTAGCGATAGGGGATACACATTATAAAGTCACCCCACGACAATAATTAACACTTTACACAGTACATTTTCAAGTGTTCCTCTCCTTTCTTATAATTACAGTGATTTAACAGATTACTGCTGCCAGTCTGACTCCTTCTGCCTCTTTTCCCATTCTGGCATTCTCCATTACACCTGCATTAGTATCTGACATTATTATGAACTAATCCACACAGGTAAACCACAGAAACAGTAATTCCCTCCTTACTAGTTTTACTTTCTGAATCAGCTCACCCACAGGATCAGGTGAACCCCAGTGCAGAAAAGCTGGAGCAGCTAATGAAAGGAAATTTGGCTAGCAAATACATCCTATTATTGAATTGGCTTAGTAAAGTGTAAAACCACACTCCTTTGAACATAAAGCAACCCCAGAGAACTTCAGACATTTCATAGTTTGGGGCCATGCGCAGAAGAAGAACTTCAATGCATGCTCTCACTTGAACGGTTTTAGCCCCAGCGTACTTAACTCTGATAAAACACCGCGCTTCCAAGGTGACTTTATGATCAACCCACGCCCTCATCCCATTTCCTCCACACTGTGAGCCATTTTCCTTCTTGGTAGGTGGAGCCATAACTTCAACTACGGTGTAAATAAAGTAGAATTGAGATGAACAAAATTTCTACTTCTACGAAAGGCCACAAGATAATTTGCATCAATACAGTTGCTCCACTTCCACTGGCCAGCCTATAAACAATACAAGTCTTGAGTTAAGGTGAAATTGGTTGATTTTTCTGCCTTTCATTGCAAAAAGAAATTGGTCATTGTGATTACAGAAGGGGAAAAGTGGAAGAATATAGGACACACAAGCAAACTGAAAAATATCCATCCTCTAAAAGCATTCACGTTTGTTTTATAGAAAGACAACTGAAAACATTATCTAATTAGTATCTACCAAATTAAAGACAAGTACAGTACCCATTCAACCACACCTCATTATATCCTGAGAGGCCTGACTGCATGCTTTTTCCATGTTTTATCAATACTCACTGTATTTCAGATAAGCCATCTTAAATAAAAAAGGCCCCAAGAGTGTAGAATTTAAAACTTCCTTTGTTGTCCCAGTACTTTCATTTCACAGGTTTCAACTGGTCTGTGTTGTTAACAATATAAAAATATTTCCAGTTTGATTTTCAAGTTATGCACTAAATTATAGGACTCATTATGAAAGCTGAACATGCACCATACTAGACTATAAATACTGAATTTAGGTTTTCTTCCATCCTAAAATGACTTAGGTACCTCTGTGGCTTTTTTTTTTTTCATGGGAGGGAATGTTAAGATATGGCAAGATTACTAAGATTACAACTTAGACTTTGGCACCAGAAACTACTCTGTAGTCGACTCTTCAAAAATTATGTGCTTCTCTCCTTACTTCACTGACCTCACAGCAGAAAAATCCCACTTTACTTGCTGAATTACAAATTCCCTCTGTATCCTCTACTGCTTAGAACAACTTACTGAATAAAATTACTTTAGAATTTTGTATTCAAAATTGTGCCTCCTGCAGCTTTGCAGAAATTTATTCTTACTTCAAGTGGATATGGAGAAGAGACTGCTCAAGGAACTGATACAGAAGAACCAAAGAAGAGCATTAGACAGTATAAAATAGCACACTGTTAGATACAGGTTAAAAACCTCAAAAACAAACATGGGGCCATACAGTGAAAGAGGAAAATAGGCAAAAGCAGCACCAGAAAAATTTGTTCCCTTCTGGTCCACAGGAAGTGTTAGTAATCTGCATAGCAAGAATAAGAAAAAAGAATGCAGTTTTAAAGGATTTGGGGGCTTAAACTCTTAAATGCCCCAAATCAAATGTCAATTAAATGCTTTTCCCCACTAACACCAGGCTGTCCTGCACTTAGGGTTGCCACTGCTTCATTTGGAGACAGCCTATCTGCAAGTCAGCACTTACATCTCTTGGAAGACTAAACATTAAGAGGCTTTTTAAGAACTTGCCTCTATTTGTTCAGGAAGGGTAGAAGCTTAAGACAAAACGTGCATTATTCTACACACAGATGATCAACTATTCATACATATTTGAACAGTTACTTTGGTTAGGACACAAGAATATTCAGGTATATAGAAAGAAGAGACAAAAATGTGTGTAGTTCCCACTCTCAGGCTGAGAATTTTATTAGGCAACCTCCTTTTGCCCCCACTCCTTACACACAAAATTTCAACTACAACTCTACAAACTAATCATTCATTAAGATGGATTTAACAAGACTACAAGAAGAGCTGTTACATATTCTGAAGTGTCTGTCCCTCTACTGCAGATAAGTACGCCTTATGCCTGCAAATTTAATCACTTTAAAAAAGCGCATTTATCCAGACAAGGCATGTCATATACTCTATTACCTCTCTCTGTGAATATGGAAGCACAGTAGTTCCTGCTAATAAACTGAAATTTAGTCTGGCTAATAGGAAGGAAGGTGAGATGGTTGATAACTTCATTAAGCATGTTGAGTTCAAGTACTAAGCCTCAATTACTGCAAAGCAAGTAACAGTTCCAAAAATAAGTGTGGATCTTGTATGCATTCAGCAGAACTATAAGAACAATGAGTCTTATTCTTATCAGTCATATTTATATATTAGTCTCAGAATGTAAGCATCTAATCAAGGTACTGAATACAAAATACAATACTGTGGGGGTCAGTGATGCCTTTGGTTAGGGGCGAACAGAAGCATCCCCTGGGATGCTTTGTTTCCTTGGTATGGTCTGTCCCGGTTTGACTCTCCCGGTTGGCTGCCAGCCTCGTCACTCCCCTGGCATTCTCCCATTGGTCCCCATTCCCTAATCCCTCCTTTCTCCCTGGCCCCAGGTAAAACGGGGACCCTCGAGATCGGGTTTCAGATTTGCTTTGGGAGTTCGGCTGTACAACGTGGAATAAACCACCCAGCAGGATGATAAGCGAATCTCCTTCCTGCCTCTTTGCCACCTGACTTTATTACTGAACATGCCCCAGGTTCTGTGGGCTTGCGGGACCCCACAGAGCCGGGCTAAAATTACGGTAATATCTGGCACCCAATGTGAGGCGCCACCTATTACTGAGTCCCTACAGATCCTATGGCTCACATGCATGAACACACAGGCGCAGGGATGGCTTCAGTAATATAAATCCGATGGCAGAGTTATGAAGGGACCTTGCATGGAGTTCCACAGACAGCAGAGTTTATTGCTTGTGCTCGTGAAGGGTTCCAGAGGCATTGACCCCGAACACATGACAGATCTATCTTAAATACAGGGGTGTGGTTAACACCAGGAGCCAACCAGGGAAATCAGAACTGGGGTACATTACCATAACCGAACAGGCCTCCTGGGAGAGGCTTCTTTCCCTCACCATAACCGATAAGTCTTTGGCAGCAAAGACCCTCTTACAAGAGCTCTCTCTGTCTCCTGTACCACTGGCTAATCAGCCACCACACAATACAGTGAAAAGACACATTCACAAAACACTGAAGCTCAGCGTATTCCCTAGCTGATGGGGCTGAACAGTGGGCAGATCACACACAGACATTCTGATGAAAGGTTTTTATAACCCTGCAAGGGTTACAGTTAAAATTTCAAAAACAGTCTGAAAGAAGATATTGTAAATGTTAAAAAGTTAAAAAGAGGCAAGGATTGTGTCATCTCTAAAGCTAGACTACAGGGGTACCTTGTTCACTGAAACTTCAACTGCCGTGGCATGACTGCATGGTCTTGAGAACTCAGAGGTCTTCACGAAATTATCTAATCATAGAAGCCCACACAACATTATCACCAAAAAGACTGAGGTGTATGAAATTTCTTAGAACCAAACTTGTAGCAGACAACTCTGAGTTTCTGTGATGGATTGGATATGACATTACATATCCATAAGGTAACAGAAAAGAGCTTTAAAGAATTTCCTATGAACCATTTTATCTGCTACTGAGATGCAGGCATCACTGTCACATAAAATGTTAAGCTTTATTTGGCATCACATCATCAAAACTGCAGAGCATACTTAGCACCAGAAATCAAAACCAGACCAAAATGAGACTGCAAAAACATACCTAGGATTATTTCTTAATTGGCAGAGACTGTTGATCAAGCAGTAGATATTCTCTAGCACTACTCTAGGACTTCCTGAGCTAATGGAAAGCACTTTTCCACAATGCTTAAGCAACAAGAAATCCTGGTCACCAGTTATAGAGTGCAGGTCCAGAATGAAAAAAAAAGCACCCAGAAAAAAAAAAAACACCACGCAAGGAAGCAAGCAACCAACACAAATAGCATTTTCAAGAGGAATTTGATCATTGTTTGGATTTTGAGACTGACATCTGCAACTAGCCCAAACAAGTAGAGAGCTGGGGCTGAACATAGCTCATTCCATCTGGTTTCAGATTCTCATAGCAATCACTTAACTCAGCGTGAGGTGAGATTTTTTAATGCCAGAGGCTTGTTTTCTGTTGTGAACAGTTTGATTCTTGCTTCCATACAGTAAAAATTCACACACTTTGCACTGTCCTTGATGGCAAAGACGTTCATAAAGCATCTTCCATTATTCACTTCAACATTTGTTGGATCACGTGGGAATGCATTTTATTGTACAACTTACCTGTTTGCAGAAGTGAGGGATATGCACTGCTTTTTTTCAGGTGTCAGCATAGGGTATTTGAAATCAGCAGAAAGCTTCATTGAAAGAAGACTTACTACATAGATCAGTTTGATAATTAACATAATTGAGAAAAATATATGAACAGTCTAATATGTTCTGATAACCAGATTCCTTGTATCCATAAGATTTTTTAACATGAGTTCTTTAGTTTGCTCCTGATCACTAATATTTACATTCTTCACAGAGCCAAGGTAACAAGGCAGGCATTTTAATACTCAGTATCTTGAGAAGAACTATATTGGAAGTACTGGTGAGTGAGTCAGAGCTCTGTATTGACATGCGCCGTAAGGCAACCCCATAAACTGAACAGCCCTCCCACTAATAGTTACAGTGATACCCAATGACAGGCTTCTCTTGCACAAGGTCTTTGATCCAAAATCTACTGGCCCTTTGAAAAGCTGTCCTTTGTGATTAAGATTTTGCAGTTGGCTAAGACACCTACTAAAGACAGCATGGCTAGAATTTCACTGGCCAGAGAGTGCTAGACTAAGGCATTTTGTAAATAGCTTTGCTACCTTGGGAAATCCATAAAAGGATACCTTTTGTTAAAATTATGATTTGGTCTCATTAGACCCAGTTCTTAATTTTGGGCTGTGTAGATGGTGGCCCAGAAGTGTGTTCCCCTGCAAGCTAATCCTAGATGTGCAAAGATGAAAGCAAACATCCTCCTGAGTTTCAGATGGTATGCTGAGAAAAAGCACATCAATCTAAAATATATGGGGAAAGAGAAGACTGTCCTTGAAGGAGGCAGTTCTCCTGTTCCTCAGTGGTACCCAAGTTCTCACCTTCAAAATGTTGCCACCAGTATGGAGAACTCAGGGTAGTAACTGTAGGCTCTTATATCCCTACACTTCCATTTTTCTGAGCATATACAGCCATTGAGAGGCTGGCTTCTGAATGTTAGCTCTGGTTTATGCCAATCCAGTCTCGAGAAAAACATGCTCCTTGTTATTGTTCTGAGACCTGTTCTCCTGCTGCCAGAATTAATCTATAATCATTGCCTTAGCTGACAGACCTGTAAGTCCAAGACACCAGAACCCTTATCTATTCAGCTGCTGAGTCATATTTACAGATTATTAGTGCAAAATCTGTAATGCTGTCAGAACTCCAAGGAAGCAAATCTTTAAAAACCATAGAGCATGCTGTATTGCAACCAACTATCAAATTACAGGGTTTAATAAAAATTCTAGGATCCCTATGAGCAATACTGCACTGCTCTGATAATGCCTGCACTCTCAATATACGCTGCCAATATTGTTTCCAGGACATGTTGACAAACATATGCAAGACCTCCAGACTTATCACCAGTGAACAGTCATGTGATGACTTCAGAATACAACTACTTCTGTGCTGGAGTGGATGGCTGGAGAGGGGCAGTGTGACAAAGTAATGTCACAAGTTTCCAAGCCTATTACCTCTTCCTCAACACAAGTAAGCTGACTTCTATTATATTAGTAGGTTGAACTCAGAAAGGACCAGATGCAGCTGATCACTATTACCCGTGAAACTTCAGCAGTAAACAGAAAAGCAAATATGCTATCTAGTCCCTCCAATTTAACAGATAGGATCTTGCACCTCATAAACAGCAAAAGATGTTCTGCAGTCATGAAAAATGCACCTCGTGGAACAATGTCTTAATGCAGACTTTGTGCTTAAGGTTAATAGCGACATAGGGAATATTATCTTGCTATTAAAATAAAACCTTAATTATTGGGAAGAGGTCAGCAAGCTGTAACTAGGTCTCCTTGTCACCTGCATTTTCTTTACAATCTATATCTTGCTTTCAGTCTTCCAGTATGGGAAAAGTTCAGATGATCTAACTTTAAATAAAAGCAGAATCCTTCCCGAAGAACAATCTTTCCACAAGATCAGAGGTAACGCTACACGTAACTCCAAAGTGATGAGATGCACCATATTCATAATTACCTTCTTCTGAAGCTGATAGCAAAGCTCACCACATCATGCCTATTAATACTGCAACAGAAGTTCTGGTGCAAATACCAAGTTGGCACACATGCCAGATGTTCCTCTGCTGCAACCCGGGCACAACATTACAGCAGATCGTGGCAGGGATCACCTGACTATGGCAGAATAGGCTTCTCTTCCTGAATCAGGTGCAGCTCAGGACTGCTCAGCCAGAACTTGCTCCTTCTCACACACCCAAGTAAGAGTAGGAAGAACTCATCAGTCATTTGTCAGAAACCTGCCATTCCATTCCAAATTAAGGTAACATGCTATCAGTCTGCTAAGGACATATGACCTGGCCTTTCTCACAAGGACATGTTTTTTTATTTTGTTAGAAAACATAGCATTTCCTTTTACTTTGTGAATGCCCAAGTTGATTTCAGTTCTATCTTGTTGAGAGCTTCCTTTCCACTTTTCATTAATTTCTCTGGCATCAGGCAATGAAGTCACACCTTCAACATCAGGCTAAAAAGGACTAAGGGGAGTTTATAACTCACCACACAATACTGTGCACTCCCAATGTAATAAGGAAATACTCGCATTTTTCATAAAATTTATTACAGCAAAGTCTTTCCCACTGATATACTTAAAGCAGGAGCATGGCTAATAGTATCACTGGCAAGTATCATGCTGTTCTTTGTTCATTAGCCAGATGGTATGACTAAAATATATGTCCTGTCTACTGAAGGTGGCATAAAAAGGCAATTCAACACCAAAAAACAGTATTGCAAAGTAATTACAGAAAGTAACCAGAACATATAAAGGCAGTGCTTGTCCCTCAAAAGTTACTAAATTTTTGTTGAATACAATTCCCAATTTTTAATTCCGTATTTGACTAGTTTTTGAAAGCAGTCAAGAAACAGGTATTTGGACCTCTCTTGGCATCATCCATTTATTCACTATCATAGTTGACTTCATATTACATCTTGTTCCATCAATGCCTCTACCTATGACAAAATGCTTCAGAAGACTTACAATGAGCCACTCATGCCTCGTAATGCTGTGCTTTATAATCTGCACTGCCCAATTCTGCACTCATTTAACTTTATACCAAAACAAAACCACCTGGCAGAACCTTAAAGAGTCTGGGAACATACCTCAAGAGACTGCAGCCTCCTCTTCCAGGAAGTTATAATAAAGCCCAGCAATTACTTTCAAATAAGGAAGCTGACAAGACTTTATGCAAGTGCCCTTAAAACATGAACTGACTGCTTGGCTGAAAATAATGAGTATTATTCACCTTCACAGCACAATATAATGTTCACATTCAATTTCAGGTATGGGGAACAAGGATCAGAATTTGACAACGGAAGATTTTGCTTAACGGAAGGATATATGAAGACATTTCTACTCTTCTGCTTAGTTAGCTACTGTTAAACTGGGTTGTTATATTTCATTACATCTAACTACTACCATAAAGGGTAACAAGGGTTTAGGATGGAAATAAGACCCATTTTATTTAATTTTAAAAAAATTTGATTTCAGTAATTTTTCTGAGCAGGGGACAATACTGATTCACTGTAGCAGTTTAGGGATAGTATCACACTAACTGCTATCATATGGATTGAGGCTTTGAAGATAAACTCTGCTACTTACTAGCTTAACCCATTAAAAGAAAAAGCTTACAATGTCACTGCCGGAGAGTGATGACACAGACGAGGCAGATGAACCAGAGGATAACTGTTGTGTACTGGCCAATGACAACGCCAAGTGTTGACTGTAAGGTGGCTCAGAGTCTCTGTTCTGCTGCTGTTCCCCATTGCAGAGAGCTATCTGGTCTCTTATTTTCAACCTATTATCTGTTAACAGAAAACATAAGTATCATTTAAGAGCACAGAATACAAACACATGGGCCTTGAAGCCTAAGAAGAGCTGCAGTTTAACAAGCTAATTGAAAAACAGGCTCAGAGAAAACTAATGTTAGGTTAGAAAGTTACAAGTTCCTTTTATTTTTTTCCTGTATATCTGAATGATTAATTTCAAGGCATGAGTATTTTGAATTACATCAAATTCAAGAAAAAATTTTAAGTTGGTTTCCTGCTATACCTACCAAGTTCAGGTGATAAATTAATTTTGCTCCCCCACTTCTTTTTAATCCAGGCCCTGTAGTCAATCACTTCTTGGGTCACTTTGATGATTCTACCTAATGTGCTAAAAAAATTTTTCAATTAAGTATTAAACAAAGACTGTTGGTTACATATTTGCAAGCATTTTAACAAGCTACCAAATTATGCTAAAAGTCAGTTTAAGATATCCCTAACCAAAGAATCTTTTTGAACCTTCTTTTTTTTAGCACACCATTTAATCCACTGAAGCACCACTTATATTCATATTATTTTTCTTCTACCATACTAACATGCAAGCAGTGACACATAGGTAAGATTTTTACTCTGTATTTCTAAATGGAGTGCATATTAACTATAAAGAATGTACATGCTGGTAACAGTGCACTTGATAAAAGCAATTTATGGTTCTTGCATTTCTCCATACATAAAGTTTTTCCACAGAGTCTGGATTATAAACAGGTATGGGATGCACGGAAGACATGAACATCCCAGCACCACGACTGACTGTCTCGAGAGAGACCTTCACTAATCCTTGCTTCCGGATTTACAGAACAACTTAAAAGGTGTTGAGGCCCCCACAATTATAAAGGAAGTACCATGGATCGTGAGGTAGTGCAACAAGAAACAGACTGGCTCCAAAACAAGTTAGAATTTTAATAAATTCATAACAGTAAGAGGCTCAGAGAAAAAGCTTACCTGGTCCTGCTGAACAGTGACCAGTTATCAACAAAGTAACGTTTTTCCAATACACTTTCCCAGCATTCAGCTATTTGAATCGTACTTCTTGAGCAGGAGTGAGCTGTCTTCTCATTTGAGAGATAAATTTTCAAGCTTTCTTTTCATCAGAGACTAGCCACTGAAACACTAACTATAAACTCCATGCTCAAGACACATGAATGACTACTGTACAAAAATGGGCTGTGTAAAGTTACCACTTTGGAACAGTTAATTAACAGGTAATGTTAATTTTTTTAATCTTCAATGGCTACATTAAAGTTCATTTTGTATTTCGCATCACAAAGGTACCTTGTACTTGTACTGGAATTTTCGTTTAGGTGTACAATGGGAAGGTAGGACACACAAAACCCTAATATATTAAGACTACCTTTACTAGGTTTCATAGTAACACTTGAAGTAGCAATAATTCTCCTGCTATCTCAGGGATTACTATTTCATGCAAGACCAAATACCACATTCCATGTTAGTCTTCCAACTTTAAAGACATGTTGCTGTTAGTACTAAAAAAGTCAGTCCAGCATTTTAAGCCAACATTGAACCAAATAATATCATCTAAATTACAAGTCAAATAGCTGCAGATGGGCCACCAGGACAGAATGTATGTCATCCACCATTCTATTTATGTAATGTAGATAAAATGATGCATGCTGGAAAATAACATCTTGAATTTTACACACAGATTAAAGGTGTGGTTGTCAGCACTTAGAAATTAAAGATCCGGGTTATAACAGATGATTCTTTGGGAACATTCAGTAGCTAAGCAGAGCACACTAAGAAAAGAACAAATAAACCAGAGGATCACATTTTGTTAATGTATGTATGCTCCCATGATGTAGTAGCATTTTAAATACTCAATGCAGTTCTGGTTTCTCAGTCTCAAAAATTAAGTTGAGCAAGAGGAGACAGAATGAAGACAGGGATGACCAAAACTGCAGAGATTCAGCTGTGGCCCTTGCAGTTCCCAAGACAGGAACACCAGTACAGGACTCAAACGTGCACGAGGCTGGGTCTCTTCAGCACCAGGACAGAGAAGGAAATCTTGCAGACAAAAAGTTTCATCTGAGAATGCCTTCAGAAAGAGTTGAGCTTTTACTCCAGGATAATGCATAAATTTCACAACTACCACCAGCTGTGGTCTTAGAACCAGAAAGTGAACATAGGCTGAGTAACACAACCTATTACATATAAGGCGTTTGTCAAGCCTGAGGCTTCTTGGAGAACTTTCCTGGAAGTAAATCAAGAGGCACGATTTCATATACCAGAAGCAAAATGAACAACACAGGTTGGTATTTTTATCAGTCTGGGTGACTGATATACTAAAAATGCCTGCTATCAAATAGGCCTAATGGGTGAAGCGACTGCTACACCAACAATTGTGGCAGATCTGCACACACAGAATGGGGGAATACATTCTCTCACCAGTTCCTTTCAAAGAGCACGGAGATCAAAGCCCTAAACTCTCTTTTTTGGTATAAAGGTAGAAAAAAGGAAATTCTCTCAGTTACAAAGTCAGGAGTCCGAAGGCAGATCCATGCTGCATTGCTTGTGCAGTAAAATTAAATACATTCATTATGAGACATCAGAAACTGAAAGGTGATTAAGGTAGTACTGACATATACTTAATATAGCAGCAAAGAAAGAGGAAGCAAGTGTGATCAAACCAGATACTGACCTCAAAGAACACTATTTCCTATGTATGGGACTCAAGCATATCCATGGGTTCAAAGAACAATTTTTTAAAAGAAGTATTTGGAAATTGTGCTTAAATCTGTTTTCAACACTGAAAATACTTAGGAACAAAAAACCTGTTCATCTACCCTGCCTTTATTATGAGAAAATTTCACGCATTTGGGGCTTTTATTTTGACTGAGGCCAAAATTTCTACCGGTGTCTGAGAAAAAATTCTTCAAAGATGCTTGTTTGGAAGACATGAAAAAATACAGTTAACTGGTTAGTAAAATTAGACAGCTCTCCTGAGAAAGATGTCCCTTTAAGTTTTTTCCCTTAATATTATCATACAGTAAGACCAGGAATAAGCTATTTACAGGTCTAGCTTATTTTATAGTAAGAACTCAGAAGCTCCTCCTTTTACACACTGCAAGACCTTGGTTCACAGGGACATTTTCTGACTCTCATTACAGAGCAACTACTGAGCAAATCAATCTTAAGATCACTCTTAAAAGGATCAGAGTGATGACATCATATTCAGCAAAATCAAATATGGAAAGCTCCAGCCAAGCTCCACATGAACAGGTAAAAGTGAAAGTGTAAGAGGAAATGGCCTCAGGCTGCACCACAGAAGGGTTAGATTGGATATTAGGAAAAATGTCATCAGCAAACAGGTTGTCAAGCACTGGAACAGAGTGTCCAGGGAAGCGATGAATTTACTGTCCCTGGGTGTATTTAAAAGCCATGTAAATATGGCATTGAGGGACAGGGTTTAGTGGTGAACACAGTAGTGGCTGGGTTAACAGCTGAACCCGATGATCTTAGGGGTCTTTTCCAACCTAAATGATTCTATCAAAATACCATTCCGCACAGACTAAAGAAGTGAGCTCACTTAAGATGGCACACTCTTTCCCAGAGACAGGCTTGGGGCAAAGATCATATGAAAGCTGTTAAAAGCACATACTGACACCAATCCTTAAACAAGAGATATCCTGTCCATAACTGTATTTCACAGCTAGACTCAGATCTGTGTGGCCCTAAATATTAAGAAATCAATCATGATTTTCATTCGCCTTGGCTGAAGACACAACACCAAACTTTACCTTGCATACAAGTTGTACAAGTTCAAAATGGATCAGTCTCTTTGTTTTCCTACAAGGAAACTTCCTTTTCCAACATGACAGGAAGCTGTTAGCTCTAATAAAAATCAACCAAACTGTCAATCAAGCTCTCCTGAGCTGTTCTTGGAAGGGAACAGGTGGGATTGATGGGGGACAAAATAGTGTTAAAGTAATTTCTGTAGCTGTAAGAATTACCCTCAGAATTCAGCTGATTACTGTTTCCACTGAGAAGAAAACTTTTCCACGACAGAAGATAGCTTTTTATTCTCACTACACCTCAGATGTTCTATTTGGAAGCCTGAATGAAGATGGTGGTAAGAGTGATGTGAATCTATCCCTTACTATTCTGTGGGACTTGCTACTACAGAACATGAAGAAGAAAAAGGCCTACGCTGCTGGAGAAATAAAATCTGACTTTTTTTTCTCCACTGGGAACATCAGAAGCAGCAGCTGTCTAGAAAGCATTAAATTAACGGAGACATTTGGTCTTCTGTGTTGGACAGACCCTGAAAAAGAACCACAACAATCACCAAGAAAGATGTGAAATCTACTGAGAGTGTCATCTACAAAATAAAACTCTGTACATAGAAACCTTCCCTGGAAAGAGGAAATATGAATTCAAACCCCTCAGATAGTTCAAGCACAAACCATCCCACTTAAGAAAATGCTAGCCCCAAGGAGGACAAAACTGAATAAACTCAGCCTGGGGAGCTCAGCCTCCTGCAACTTCCTAACCTTTTAAGTACTCTTCATTTAGTCTCGATCCCTCTAGTAGAATGTCACGTAGCCAGTCCCTGGTCTTAAATGGAGCCCATTGTTCACAGTTACAGTTGTGCTGTAGTTTAACCTACCTACTAACAATTCAAGAAAAGGGAAAAAACTGATCAGGAAAAAGGGCTTCCAGATGGCCAAGCTTTAGGTCAGGCCACCAGAAGGGTCTTTATAGAGAGCATGGACCACTCTGCCTTACAGGAGGAAGAGGGATCCACAGACATACCTGGATTACCCAAGCACATCAAGTTCAACTGAGACCAAACATGGACTGTCGATTTCTGCAACAAACTTGTTACCAAACAGCTCATCATCCACTTACAAGCCCTTTGGCACTGATGAGACTGGTGCTAGGGGAAGTATTTGTGTACAGAACTTTGTTGAATGCTGCTCCTCTTGCAAGCCAGTGGCATGAAGCCAGTGGCTGAGATTCAGCTGTCACTGGCACAGACAGCCCAGAACTCGCAGACAGGTCAAACATGACACGTGAACACTGCTGCTGAGACTGCTCCACAGGTTTGCAGTTGTGACAAAATTCAAACATTTCCCCAGATACAGTAACTAGTACAAGTCCATGGAAAGTGCAGGTATTGATGACACCTGACGCTCCCATTAAATGCTTTACAAATACACTTTTTGATGTCTGTAGTAAATACAGATACCTCATAAGAGAATGACTGTATCCTTCAGAGAGAAACAGAGAAGTTAATGGAGGCCAGGACCCAAGACAAGCAAAGTTCAGGAATCCCTAAGTTACTCTATCTGTACTTAGGTAAGAACAGTTTCATTCAGTACCAAGAATTGTCAGCCAATACACATTTAACAGTGACCTTTAATATCTTAAGCCAGCAGTCTCAAATGTCAACATGCAACACTCTATACCACCCCTTCTGTACCTCCATCACAGTGCAGTCTCAACCTTTGTGAATTTAATACCACTGAAAACCTAAAGGATTTACAGGCACTATTCAAGTACTGTCAGTTTTAAACTCACAAGTGAAAGACTGCATTCACTTTGATGTAAACTTACTAGAGGAAAATTATTTCACATTCCAATGACATTAATAATGGAAGTTTACATCATAACTAGAGTTTGCAATTGTATCGAGATGGTTTATGTGACATGTTACAACCATCCTTCCCTGTGATTAGCCGGGTAGCTCAAAGCCATTGGGATTTTAGGGAAGTCTCAGGGAAGAGACATCCTCTGATCTAGCCCAAATTCACACTGAGGCTTAGAACAGAAGGTGCTAGAGTAGATACATGAATGGAAATAGCACACGGCTGCCTTCAATGAATGCCTTCATTGTCTTTCTCCCCTCCCTTTCAAAAAACAGAAATTGCAAAGGTGAGAGAGCTCAGAAAGTACTGGTTGTGTTTCTACGAAAGACACTAAAAACTGCATTAAAAATGGCATGTCTAGAAGTATGCTACTTTCAATGGCAGTTCTGGCATCATGATCAAACTGAACTGATTCTATTATTTTTTTTTTTAATATAGTACTTTTAATTATTTTTTAAATTCTTAAATACATATCAAGTTTTTTAAAACAGCTTATAGAGGCATCTATTACAGAACCAGGGAAATTCTTAGCTTTGTTGTCTAGTTTTCTAATTGTCTAAACAAACAACTTGATCACACACATTTCTTTCTGCCACAATACAGACATGCATCAGACTAAACATGAAACCAGCAAACCCTCCTTTGAAATACTTTCAGCAGAATATTTGAGGAAAGATCAATTATGTTCTGGCTTCCTTCCACTCTAACAGAATCTCACATTGGACTCATCCTGGGTTTTATCATACTCTCTTCATTTCAATGCTGCACATTGAGGCACTGCAGTCTTATATCCCTGGGCAGCTTAAATTTCTGTGCAGATTTCAATACAACCACAGTTAAACAATAAATAACAACAGTCCTTTTATGAATCTAGACCCAAACATTCCTAACTGATTACACAGACAAATGGATATTGAAAAAGTGAACTAGTTACCTCTCAGAATCTCTATTTGGATATGATCTTGCAAGTGGTGATACTGCATGGCTAAGAACAATGTAGGCATAATCAAAAACTTGTTTCACTTGCATGGCACCGTAAGAACTTCTGCCAACGTCGTTTCCTGAAATAATGTGACAGTCATCAGATCATCTTTTTTTAATATCAGTTACCAAAAAATTATTCAGACTTAAAGCTCAGAAGCCTTAACAATACAGCTTAACTCTGTTTAAACTGGTTATCTCATCCTAGCCACATCAGGAACACCTAAGTGTGCCTATCTCAACAAAAGAAGTTCACCTTAGGAATAACACTTAACATTATGCATTCGATTTACCACTTTTAAAATACTCACATATAGCACTTGAAAGAAACCGAGCCTAGAGATCAGCTTAAAGCTCTTAGAGCTGTCTTCAGGAGGGAACCTACCAAGCTTAAACCATCATGTCTCACTTACCAGTAGAGTTCCTGCAGGCCAAATTCAGTTTAAAATTTCAGTTGTGTAACCACATTATCTTCATTAGGTCAAATAGACTCACATCAAACCCTATTTAACCTTATCAAAACAACAGATTAATAAACCAGCACATACAGATATTTATCTCCAAGGATAAGCCAGTTTCTCAGAAATCTATCATAGAAGATTCCAGAAGCTTTTACAGCATTGTTTTTTGATCAAGTTTGTGGCACTCTCAACTGCCCTTTGTTAGGCATTTTAACTGGAACTCTTTCCAAATCTAGTGCCATGTGAAGAACTGCAGAAGTTAGGAACATGCTACACCTTCTGTATCAGTGACAACATACAAGAACACATCTCCCATCTGATACCTAGAACGATCTCGCTATTACCAGCAAAAAGCATTTGGGGGGCTTTCTGTAGATGTATTTGGCACCAGACACCAAAATTCACTGTCGGTACTCAATTTAAGAAGCAATAAAACTGCTTTCAAATTGCATAAAATACAGACTAGGTCTTGAGTGGGTAGAGAACTGCTTACAGTGAAAGGTTCCCTCCTTCAGAATGATGTGTGAAATGCTGTGAGAACACTAGAAAGGGATGAACCACCAAATATGAAAATCAGATTAGGGCCCATGAATAAAAGAAATCAATGAAAAATCTACTCTGAAAAGCTGATGGGTAAAGGACAGAATCCATCCTTTGGAGGACTGAATCCAAAAAGGCTGAATTTGACTTTAGAGGAACCCTTTGCTCCCCTAAGTGTTTTGTCCAGCAAGCCATTATAGACAAACATACTGAGATCTGCCATCCATGGGAAAAAACCCACAGCCTTGGCTTTACACATTTCAATCCTTTCAAAATTCTCCAACCATAATGCCACTCTAACAGAAAAGCACAATCAATGAAAATTAACTGAAAACATTAGAGCATTTTGGGAAAACAGAATTTTTCCAGTAATTCACATGGTCAAATAATAACTAATCAAGAAATACTTCCTATTTACTGACATAACTGAGTATCTTGCTCTGAATGCACCGCTGCAGCATCCAGCAGCCACTAGGCTCAAAGTTACAGAAGCCTCTCCAAATGGTTTCTCTACTATTGGACTATTCTGAAGTAAAAGCAGAGATCAGTGTGGGCCTAGGACAGTGAATCTAGGAGGAAACACATGGTAATGTTCTTCACAAAGGACTTAGTCCAAAGGCAGCTGAAAAGTGACCAAGATATTTTAGTGGTCACGAAATCAGAACACTATGTTAATTCTACTAGAAAAGTTATGATTAATTCAGTATAGGTTTTTCAGAGGCAGGACACTTATGTCCAGCCATGTAATGATATTCTAAACATATACATGTAAGAGAATTCAACTGAGAAGCAATACAGAAATGGAATACATACAAGTGGCTAAACACACATAATTGCACCTACCACTAAATTCAAGTCCATCTATGGTTGGACTTGATGTTAGGGCTCTTTTCCAACCTAAATGACTCTATAAATTCACATAGAACAAATTGAGAATACACACCCAATACACACTCAAACAATCTGTATTAGTTTAGTCTAACCCACAGGTAGGCAGGTACATTTGACATGTATCCTGCATAAAGCTACACCAAAATGAAGACAGGGCTGCCACAAAATATTGGTTATTCCATTCATCAGTTGTCGTTACCTCCTCTGTTGTGCCAGCAAAAGAAATCATAAGCTTTCCCTAAACCACTTACAGCAAACTTGGGCAGTTTAGTTTAAACCAATGGAGCTGTATTTTGAGTCTTGATTGAAGCAAATTTGAGAACAGAGGCAGAATAGCTCATGCCATACATTCTTAGGTTCCTGGATGGCCTCATTCTGCATTTGTAACTAGTTCATAAAAACGTCTGAATTAACAGGTCTTAATCAACTATACAGTCTGCAGAGCTTCTGGCTTGGGCTGCAGCTGGAGCTACTGTGAACTGCACCTGTCAAGTCTGTATAGAGACGACCCTACGCAATCCAGAAAGCAACATATTAAAGAAGCCAGAAGATCCCACATTTTCATTTGTCCTGAACAGATTTTCTTCTGAGAGATCACTCTCATTAGAGAACCATGTCTTACATAACTGAGCAACCTTCTTTTGTCACAATCTAGACTGATCAGTTAAAGCACGCAACCCAAATGCTGTCACTCTTTAAAAAAATCATACATACTTCAATCCTCAGATGTACATTAGTAGATAACAATGGTGTGTGATTTCATGTATAATTCAATCCTTATTCTTTCTTACAAAGCCTTCATCCCTAAAGGAGCATGTCCAAAATTTCCATCACTTGCTATCAGTATTACCACTCCATCAGGTAGCCTTCCTTTACCTGAAGCAGTTTTAAGAACACGGCCTGAAAAGGTAAAGGTAAGACCATGAGCTAGGACTGAAGCAGACCCATTCATGTTAAGCCATTAGCTAGTAAACAGCTTTTTGCAACATTCAGCATTAAAGAGGTTCTTTCAAATGCTAACTTCAATTTATCTGTGTATTTTTATAAACACATATGTTTCAAGCACACACACAAACATATATATTCGCGGGTTCTAATGACAAACAGCTGATACTGAAAAGCCGCAATGAATAATTTTGGGCAGCCGCTAAGGCTAGAAGAGAATCTCAATAGATGCTGCCAATCTCAAATCTATTTACTTCCTGTACTTGTGACCTATCAGATGCAGAAGCAAGCAACATGAAGCATAATAAACTCTGCAAGTTAAAGAGTCTCTTTTCAAAGAAAACACACTGAATGTAAGATTTAGAACTTTCATTAGTGCCCGCAGCAATTCAGAATTAAGAACAAATTGTCTCATGAAGGGAGCAGCACAGGTGGAACTCCAAGTTTTAAACTTGGTGTTAAAAAGTAGCAATTTAGCTACTCTAGCCACCCGCAGTCTGAAACTAGATCAAAATCATTTCCATTCTGAGCATCAGAAATTACTGGAGGACCTTGATAATCACCTGATTCACTAAGGTACAAAATAACAAGCCTCCCTAAAAGTCTGCTGATTAAGTGCCAATCTTGTTCTACAACCACAGATTAAAAGATCTGTCAACTGCAAACAGTTATGTCCTCCAATACAAGATACCTCTAGACCAACTTTAGACAAACCTCTCCTAAGATGACATCATCTACCCTGCTCCAACATATTCTTGTAAACAAACTGCTGAGTGCCTGGCTTTGCACTTCTCCTTAATAAATTCTTTTACTTTTTACATGTTTTACAAAAAGGACAAGTGCTTTGAGAAACTGAAATCGTGCAGCTGCAAGAAGTTTATGGCAACTCCGTACTTTAGATAATGCTAAAGGAATAATTTTCATCTCATTACCCTGTCCGAGGACACTAACTCAAGATGAAAGATCTTAGACTACGTACAAAGATGAAGTATAAACAATTAGTTCAAAATGCATCACCACCACATTAGTCTGGTAACTCAAATCCAGACTTCAACAAACTTCCCACTTGTAGACTTCTAACATCCTCGTTGGAATCTTGGTTCTTTAATCACAGAAATTATCATCTTCTGGCACACAATGATCAGTCTCTGAGAATCTCTGAGGAAACCCTACAGTACCTAACAGAAACTAAGCAAAACCCACTACAACGAAAACAACAACACAACAGTTGGCTGCCTGTTCCTTCCAAATCCAGGAACTAACCGAAGGTAATGAGCAGGTAGAACTGAAGTACCACATCCTTCTGATGACACCTTTCATCTGTTAGCCAGACATCACTCACCACTTCACCCTGAGTAAAAACCAGTTCCTCCAACTCAAAGAAACTAATCCCATTAAACATATTCCTGTTCCCTACAAGACTGCTTTAAAGCTATTCTTATGAGTTATACCCTTCAGTATCCCATCGCTGAACTAGTGCATACACTCACAGGAGCAACTTCTACTCTACTTTGATAATCTGTGATAAATTAAAAAGAAGGGTTTTTTTTTTATCCCTGTATTGTCTCATTTTTGGATGAAGAAGCCATCTTTACAAGTATTCTTCCAAGGCTTAACAGGAACTTTAGAGACAGCTGTGATCAGGCTAAAATAAAGATTGAAAAACAAAATTAAAAACTTGTGCATACAGCGCAAACACAGGTTTGCAGGGGTAAAACTCTGCAGCAGTTTATGCTAATTTAAGTCGAGACATCTGTGCCCACGCTTTATCAAAATAACTTGTTCCCATCTCCTTCACAGTACTGCCACCAATCCTCAGAGTCAGACACTGAGTGGATCTGAACACAAACTAACCAGAGATGAGGACTTGTCAACCGGGCAAGGACCTGAACCTTTGGAAAAGATTTTTCTTCTGGGACAGAAGGAATAGCAGAACTAAACTGATTAACAGAATTCTAGACATTACTAACACACACTTGACAGGTAACTTTAGATACTGCAGGAATATGTGATTAAGTCTGGATCTAAGGAGGCTGTACTCATCAGATCTGATTCAAAGAGCCATCCTATATGTTCTATGTAATTTTCCTCCTACCTTCATCAGGCAAGTTCTGAAGGTGTGTGGTAGCCGCTAGAAAATATCCGTATGAGACACAGTGGTCAGATAACTTCAATATACTGTAAGCTTTCATTTCCATTGCCAAAACACTATCTCCTGTAAGAATTACATTTTCTCAGCCCATACAAACTCTTCTAAAATTTCATTCTTATCAACTCTTTAATAGAATACAGCTATTCTAAACTACAGTTCTTTATTTCTGCAAGATTAATGCTAGCAGGAACAGTTCAGAGCCCCTAGTGGACTTGAAAGTTTTTTTTTTTTCTTCTCCAGAGTACTAGTAGCAGTGATTAAAAAATTGCAGAGCACATGCAATTTGTTCTCCTTCAGTCCTCAGCAGACAAAAAGGAACAAAACTGGAGGGCAGTAAAGATTTTTGACTCTAAATAATTGTGGCTCATGCTGCTATTCACATGAGTCTTCAGGCAAGTAAGTTCACAGCTCCTGAAGGAAATCTCAATGACAGTGACACTTCTGCACAATCACACCTATGCCTGGCCAAATACAAGAGTCATGATGGACACAAACTCATCGCAAATTACAAACATATCAGAGACATGGTTAGACAAATGAGTATCACAGCCTGCAACCTCTTCTAGGGAACTATGAACATTCAGTATATTGAGTATTTAGAAAAGTGCCAGACTTCAGCTCCTGATCCATGGTATTTGCTTTAGAAGTGCTGTACATAAGCAGTCAACACAAAAGATGTGACAGTATGGACTGTGACTGTCAATTACGTTCTAGAAATGCTAGTGCTGAAGTCCAAATTAACTGAAAATTGACTTTGTTAAAAAGCTGGTTTGGAATTTCAGCTACTTATGACAGTCTAAATAGAATGCAAACTGAGTACTACAAAGCTGGAAATTTTCCTGAAGCACTTAGCCAAAATTAAGCTTGATTATTTTGAGGGTTACTGAATCAAGGCCAAATCTAAAAAAAAAAAAAAATAATAATTTTCTGTTAAGTACTTTCAAAAGAACATGCAACTCTAAAGCTCTAACTGGCATTCTCTAAAGACCCCTGCGCAGCACAGAAGCCAGTTATTCAACGTGCTCTCCACACCACCACTACCACAATGCAGCTGGATTTCACAGATACCCACCCCTGTTTCTGTGCAGTCTCTGGGGCACCGCCCTGCAGGACAGGCTCTGCATCTGGGGCGTTTCTTTCCCATACGGTGTGATTTATCTGAGATATGGCACCACAGTCTGTGGCACGAAAAGCCACACCTTCCAATCTCATTCTCACAGCCAACAATGGATAACTGTACTGCTAACAACCCTCCTTTCAGGATTTCCTGGAATTCTTTCCTTCACTACCTCTCAGTGCTGTCAGAGAATCTTATTATGTACTCAACACGGTTCTGGATCTCCAAAGCATTATGCAACTGCGCTGTTTGCGTGTAATCCAATTTACTCAGGCTAAGAACCTTGGGAGACCTCAGGTCCATATCCCTTAGCCCTCCTACCTGACTGTACCTCTACACCAGCAACAGCCTCTTCCCAGTGCAGCTTCTTAACTTGTTTGACCGACTAACACAAGCTGAGAGCACAAGCTGAGCCAGAGCTCTGGAATATTGCAAGAAGTGTACAGTCTTACCAGGCAGGAGAGGATCTTCAATACATAGCATGGATGGTCTGTATCCATTAGTCATGACTTTCATGATTTCTTCTTTGGCAATATAGGCACCTCCATTTTTTATTCTAATACCAGTTTTCAAGTAGTTAAAATTCCTTCCATAGAGTTCAAAGAATTCTATTAGAAGCATTCCAAGGTTTTCATCAGCTCTTCTGGCATCAATTCTTGGATGTAGCTGTATTACAAACCAGTTTTGCTTATTAAAAATTAGTAGTTTTCAGACCATAACACAGGGCAACAAAAAGCTCTCATGTAAAAAGCTAAGCATTTCTTCATATAAGTCTCAACTGAGTCATTCACCCTTCATGTACTTAAACCACTCTCACATAACCGAGAGGGGGCAGCACTTCAGCAGTATCTGCAAGCCAAAGAATTCCTTCATCTTTCCTCATGTAGCTTTTGAGGATTAGGGAATTCTTTTCCCTAAATCAAAAGCAATAAAGAAGTACTGCATACTAAGTTACAGCCTAGTCAGTAACAAAGTGCCCAATTTTTCGCAGAAAATCCATCCCTCAATGTTTTCAGAAAGTGGGGGGGGCAATCTAGTTGCCCCAACTGAAATACAGTTTTTGTGTCTGTATCTCCACCTATTATATCTGGTATATAAAAACTACAGTAATATTTCAGTCAACACCACCAGCAGCAGAATATCCAAGTTTTCCACCACAGCTGCTGAGAGATGCCAACCCCATACTTCATGATACCTGTAGGAGGCTCACTGTCACAAAAACGTATTAGAAGTTGTAGCTTATTTGTAACACTGTAACTTGGCTATTTTATCAGTCAAGTACAGCATCTGCCAGTCTTTAAGCATGTCAAAACCTAACCAACATATAAGTAAAAACCAACTTGACTGTTGGATTGCATCATTTTAATAAACACAGAAATCAAGTACTCTGCACATTCAGTACCAGTAGTCTGGGAAGCAGGAGACAAACTGCATCCTGCAGATTCATGAAACACCATTAAGGTGATTCAGGTACAGGCCCTGGTGTAGAGCGCAATGCACAGCCTCTATGCCTTTCACAAGGCTCCTGCTGCTGTTCCAGTTCACACTGAAAAGATCCTGGATGTCTGAGAGGTAGTCTACAGGATCTCTCGAGAGTCAAACACTCTGAGCCATAACAGTAATGCTGCGCATTGCAAGGGGCATCTGAAGAAACGTACAATAAAAGGGCATAGGTACAAAACCCAAAACATTTCAAAGAACAGAAACAAACAGGGAACAGACTTACCTGCAGGAAACTAATTGCCATTAAAATTAGGCTGTAAGAGCTAATTCCACCAGTAAAAACTTCATTCAAATCCCTCTGAAGGAGGAACTGTTTTAATACTAAAATCAAGTAAGGTAGCAAAGAATATTTCTGCAAAGCAAAATAAGTATAATCAGTGACAATGTCAACAAAATAAAGAACTACACAAAGATTCATCTAACACAAAAATATTTTCAGCGGTGTGCTATACAGTGTTTCCACAGGAAGAACTAAAATGTGGGGTTTTTTTATTCTAGAAATATATAAATAGACTTCAATTCTTATTTGATCTAAGACTTTACATATCAAATTTATTTCCCACCTAAACAGTAAGACTTTTATATCCTCCTTAGAATGCCAGTGTCACTTACTAAAAGCTTTCACTCTAAATAGTACTTTTACTACAGAGCATAAAAGGAAACTTTAAAGTGTGTAGCTACACAAGAATTGTTTTTGGACAGTTTAGCAAGACGGTCTTTATAATGCACCACCACTTACATTCAAGGTAAGCAAAACTTGAGCAGAGACTTGCTTCAGAAGCAAAGTTTGTACCTATCTGCAGATCTAGACATGACTGTAGAAGTCCTTTCACAGTGTACAGGTTTATTCACTCAAAACACCTAGCACTCAAAGGGAACACTGAATGGACACCAACAGATAATAAATTAAAACATCCATGTTGCATCAGTATTAATGAAAATAGTCTTCAGCAATAAATTTTCAAGCCATACCAAAAAAGGTTAGCTAAGCATCTATCACATCCTTGGTAAATAGCATAACGTTCACTATATGGCTGATACCTTCATGTATTCCTTGATAAATCGAGCTGCCTTCACACCAGTCTCTACATTAAAACTGATGTCAACTTTCACTTCTGTCTCCTGGTCAGTAAGTTTTATTATTGGTACCTGAAAAGATTAAGACAAGATTATGAATCCCCAGGAACAGCACTGGTGCTATTCCCTAGCTTACTCAAGACCCACGGATATTAGCAGTCCAATGAATGCAACTATCAAGTCTGTCCGACAGGAGGTAACAATCCTAACCCGACTGACAAGTGAACGCTTTCTAGGAAGCACTAATGTACAACCACATTACCTTACCATCACCCTGGTACTCTCCCATAGCCATTAGCAATCTGCCTTCATAGCTGCAATAGCAGTGTTTCATATGACAATTTAACTTACTTAATTTAATGTCTCATTCCAATTAATAGGAGATCTTCTAATTTCATAACCTGTAGGAACTGCATTCCTCTGACCCAGCACTGCACCATTCACTTGCTAAACTGACAGAAAACCAGCCTAGCAGAAAGCAATGCCTGTTGGTTTATCAAGATGAACTGGTTCAACGCAGAGTCAAATGAAAGCCAGAAGAGATAAAGCAAAGCAGCCGTAGCAATATGGCAGGAACAAATTATTATAAAATGACTGAATATGTAGTTCAGCCTCACACCACCACCTGGAAGGCAATGCCCTACAAAATCATCTTACAATCATAACCTAAACTTCAGCTGATAACATTTATTTTTATATTGAACTCCTCATATTTTTAATCTGAAATGGAAAACAAAAAACAGCAGAAGTAGAGCATCATTTTATACCAACATCAGAAAAAAAAAAAAAAAAAAAAAAGGGGTAGTAGAATTGTAAGCCTAGCCTAGTGCTATTTTCCACCATTAAATGGTAATACAGATTGCGAAAATTCCATTAGTTCTCAGG
This sequence comes from Struthidea cinerea, assembly GCA_013397865.1. Taxonomy (NCBI): domain Eukaryota; kingdom Metazoa; phylum Chordata; class Aves; order Passeriformes; family Corcoracidae; genus Struthidea; species Struthidea cinerea. The sequence goes on along the minus strand of VZTI01004009.1, from coordinate 805,806 downwards.
TAAACCAAAGGCTACCAAAGCTCCTGTTACGTACTGCTACTCTAATGAAAGCCACAGGAATATTATGAGTCTACAAGAGGAAGACTGTTTTAGGGACCACAAAACAGAAGTTTGGAATACCCACCTTAGTCCCCTGGAGAAAACATCACTTGCTCAGTAACATAAAATTTGCATGCATTAAGTTTTTAACATATTCAACATGATTCAAGTTTACAAAACAGATGCAAGAGATAATACTCATCAGTGTCACAAATGAAGTAAAGCTCTCAAGTAGTGTATTTTGGAAAGGAAAACCCAATGTTAGGTTTGGAACACTTCACTATGCCATCAGAAACAAGACAACCTGAAAACCCTGTTGAAAGCCAGACAGCTCCAGTTACTGGCCCCTGACTAAACCAATTCCCCTCAAAGGTCAGTGGAAAAACATAATGCAAACAGTTAACTTATTTTACTGGATATTTTGCAAATACTAACTTTCAGATCTTTACTGACAATGTAAGTATGAAGTATGGCCTTCAGCAAACACAGTACACAGAATTACCAGTATCAGTGTAAAAGACCCCATGCTATTGCTAAGCACATACAGACTGTACTGAAATCTTGCAGAGCTTAAAACAATATCATTTGCTTTATGAATTAAGAACACTACTTATCACCAATATGTTAAGGGGTCTGAAAGTTTTTCAGTTCAGTATTCCAAAGCTATTACTTACCGTAGCTTTGTCAAGTACTTTAATGGAATATGGCTCAGCCACATTGTGTTTTCTCAGTGCTTGCTCCAACAGCTGTAAAGGGGGTCGTTCCCATTTCCCAAAAACAACTAGATCAATATCACTAGACAAAAAGAACACAGCATGAAATCCATTAGGTCTAAAGCATAACACACTACCAAAAAATATGGTAAAATTGGCATTCCACATATTACAAGTCATACAAGGTGATCATTTTGCACCTTGCAATGTAGGTTCCCAATAAGCTTCTTCCAGGAACATTAAGCAAGAGAGTCCCCGGTGTTTTAGGACTCAAAGCAGCATTTTAGTTTCCTGCTTCCAGTACTCTGATGAGTTCTTTGAGCTCCTTTCCCTCTTACCTTTCACGCTCCCTCCCCTCTGACTTCCACAGCCCAATTCTATCCCTCACCTCTCTACTCATGTTGACAGGTATTTTAATAATCCAAAGAATTTTATCAGTGATTGGTATTCATAGAAATGAAATTTCCAGTGCTTTCCTACTGAAAATTTAATTGATGTAAAGACAACATAGTCTTTAAGACAGAGCTACACAGGTTTCCACATCCAATTGAAGCATTAAGTGATATACAATGCCAAATTAAGCAAGACATTTTGCTCTCCAAAAAGATGGGAATACAGCACTGTGACGGTTCTTTCGATTTTACAGAGTAACTCTGTGATAAGTGACACATTCTCAGTAATTCATCTTATTCAACAAACCACAATCTTTACAAGGGAAATACTAAACATTCAGTTTCACTGTATGTTACAAAAAA